>CACVCL010022921.1:0-29453 GCA_902729485.2 Mus minutoides
TGCCCACCCACTCCCACTTCTTGGTCCTGGCGTTCCCCTGTATTGGGGCATATAAAGTTTGCAATACCAAGGGGCCTCTCTTCTCAATGATGGCTGACTAGGCCATCTTCTGCTACATATGCAGCTAGAGACACGAGCTCTGAGGGGTACTGGTTAGTTCATATTGTTGTTCCTCTTCTAGGGTTGCATACTCCTTCAGTTCCTGGGGTTGTATCTCTAGCTTCTCCATTATGGGCCCTGTGTTCCATCATATAGATGACTGTGAGCATCCACTTCTGTATTTGCCAGGCACTGGCATAGCCTCATATGAGACAGTTATATCAGGGTCCCTTCAGCAAACTCTTGCTGTCCTATGAAATAGTGTCTGAGTTTAGTGACTGATTATGGGATGGATCCCCCGGTGGGGTAGTCTCTAGATGGTCCATTCTTTCATATTAGCTCTAAACTTTGTCTCTGTAAATCCTTTCATGGGTATTTTGTTTCCTATTCAAAAGAGGAATGAAGTATACACACGCTGGTCTTCCTTCTTGATTTTCTTGTGTTTTGCAAATTGTATCTTGGGTATTCTAAGTTTCTGGGCTAATATCCACTTATCAGTGAGCGCATATCCAATGACTTCTTTTGTGGGTTACCTCACTAAGGATGATATCCTCCAGATATACAGAGTTTCTCACTTGACCTAGAGCTTTCCATTCCAGCTAGATTGCCTGGCCAGAGAACATCTGGGGTCTGCCTGTCTTAATCTCCCTAGCACTGAGGTTGTGGACGTACACTTCCACACCCAGCTTATATGTGGACAGTGGGGCTCTGAGCTCAGGTTCTCAAGCTTTCACCACAAACAAGTTTCTTCCTGAGCCACATCCCCAGTGGCACTTTTTATTGCCTCCCCAAATACTGTGTAGATCCATGGCTTTTACAACCTCTCTTGTTGATAGTTTTTTGATTACTTGTGAATTTTTTAGCTGTGCCACAATTTCTTACTTCTAATTATAGACAGTGATGCAATTATTTCTAGCATCAGTGTTGCTCTCTGATTAAGATTGTGTTTAAAAAATTTGTGTTAGCATCTTTTCTTATAATAGTTTGTTATATAGGTATTATATCCTTATAGATGTTACAAATAAACAAAAGAAAACAAGCAAATAAACAATAACAATAAAAAGCGTTGTCTTTCCATCCCAAATGATTTTTAGCTTTTACCATGACATTGTTTTTAGGTCAGAGAATAAAATGTTATTTCATAATATGATATTTATAATTATAATTAATTTATAATATAATAGGTTATAATATATACCCAGTATTATAATCTGCCAATCGAGTATCATCGTTGCACATCTGTGTACTTTTTGTTCCGGAAAAATCTTTGGAACGATTTTGCCTGATTTTTTTTAAGAGTCAAAATTCTATTCAAATTTATAGCAGATAACGTGACAGGATTCAAGTTGAAGGCACTGTTTTGTACAGAGCACAAGATGTGCCATGAATAAACCATTTTATGGTCCCTCCTTTTAGTAGGGTATTACAGGTACCAAACTAAGAATTTATAATATCCACTAGGCTATTTCTTTTAAGCACATTGGATACAATTAAGATTTTTTCTGTAATTTTGACCTCTTAAAAAAATTCTTCTCTCATATATTGAATCCCAAGCGCAGTTTCCCCTCCAGACTCCTCTCCAGACTCCTCTCCAATCCATTCATTTTGTGTTTCCATACAAAAAATAGCAGGCTACCCCAGGGAGGTCAACCATACATGGATGCTAAGTTGCTGTAGTACTAGGCACTTCCCCTCATATTAAGGTTGAACAAGGCAACCCAGTAGGAGGAAAAAGGTCCCCAAAGCTGGCAAAACAGTTAGAGATGGTTCCTGTTCCCACTGTTAAGAGTCACATGAGAAGGCCAAACTATACAACCCCAACACCTCTGCAGTGGACTCGGTAGACCCCACATATACTCTATGCTTGTTGGTCTAGTCTTTGTGAGCCCCTATGAAACCAGGCTAATTGATTCTGTAGGTTTGCTTGAGGTGTTCTTGACCCCTGGCTCATACAGTCCTTCTTCTCCCACTTCTGCAGGATTCCCCAAGCTCAGCCTGTTGGCTGTGGGTCTCCTCAACTGTTGTGGAATGAAGCCTCTCTGGTAACCATTATGCTCCTGCCTATGAAAATAGCAGAAAATCACCAGAAAACATTTCATAGACTTTTTTCTTTCTTTCTTTTTTCTTTCTGTTTTTTTGTTTGGTTGTACCCTAGGTCTCCATTCCCTCTAGGTAGGCTTCCTCTCTTGTTGTGGGTCTCATGCTAGACAAATCATTGGTTAGCTACTTCCACAATTTACCCCAGCACAGCTTGAAGGAAGGACAAATTCAGGACTGACCAAAAGGCTTTGTGGTTAGGGTTTATGTCCCAATCTTCCCACTGGAAGTCTTGCCTGGTTTCAGGAGATGGGCAGTTTAGGCTCTATATCCCTGAGATAGAGGAGATCACCAACTCCTAGGTTGAGACTCTTAGCTAGGCCACCCTCGTAGATTCCTGGGGAGGGGGGGATTCTATTGCACTAGGGTTCTAACTCAATCCCCATGGTACTCCCCAATTCCAGTTCTCTTTCCCTTGATCCTCCCCTCACCTGATCCCTCCTCTTCCTTTCCCCACCCTTCCCAAGTCCATCTTCAGTACCTATTCCATTTCCCCTTCCCAGTAAGAGTCATGCTTTCCCCAACCTTGAGCCCCCTTGTTACTTAGCCTTTCTGGATCTGGGGGATATAGCATGATTATTCTTTGCTTTACACCTATTATCACGTATAAGTAAGCACACACCATATTTGTTTTTCTGGGTCTGAGTTACCTCAATCAGGATGATTTTCTTTCTAGCTCTTCTCATTTGCCTGTAGATTTCATAATGTTATTTTTTTCAACAGCTGAGTAATACTCCATTGTGTAAATGTACCTCATTTTCTTTATCTATTCTTCAGTTGAGGGACATAAAGGTTGTTTCCAATTTCTGGTTGTTATAGATAAAGCTGCCATGAATATAGTTAAGCAAGAGTCCATATGATAGAATAGAGCAGTCTTTGAGTATATGCTCAAGAGTGGTGTAGCTGGGGGTATATGCTCAGGAGTGGTATAGCTAGGTCTTGAGGTAAATGGATTTCCATTTTTGGGAGGAGGGGAATTGCCATACTGATTTCCAAGTGGCCATAAAAGTTTGCACTCTCACCAGTAAAGGAGGAGGATATCTTTGCTCCACATCCTCTCCAGCATGAGCTGTCATGTGCATCTGTGATCTTAGCCATTCTGACAGGTACTCTCTTCTAGGATTCTCTTTCCTCCATTGTTCCCCCAACCTGGCCCTTCCTGCTGTGTACAATGGAATCTTGGAGTTGTTGTGATTTGCATTTCCCCGATGGCAAAATATGTTGAACATTTCTTTTAACTACTTCTTGGCCCTTTGAGATTCCTCTGCTGGAAATTCTCTGTTGAGTTCTGTACCCCATTTTTAATTGGATTTTTTGGTGAATTGATGTTTAGTTTCTTGAGCTTTTTATATATTTTTGAAATTAGCCCTTTGTCAGCTGTGGATTTGGTGAAAATCTTTTCCCATTCTGTAGGCTACCTCTTTGTCTGATAGATGGTGTCCTTTGCCTTACGGAAAGAAGCTTTTCAGTCTCATAAAGTCCCATGTATTAATTGATGCTCTTAGTATCTGTGTTATTGGCGCTATTGGCACTTAGTATTGTGTTATTCAGGAAGTTGTCTCCTGTGCCAATGTGTTCCCCAATTTCTCTTCTATCAGCGTCAGTGTATATGGTTTTATGTTGAGGTCTTTGATTCACTTGGACTTGAGTTTTATGCAGGGTGATAAGTATGGATCTATTTGTATTCTACATACCATCATCTGGTTAGACCAGCTCCATTTGTTGAAGATACTTTTTTTTTTTCTGTTGTATATTTCTGGCATCCTTATCAAAACTCAGGTGTCCATAGGTATGTGGATTTACATCTGGGTTTTCAATTCAATTACCTTGATAAATATGTCTGTTTTTCTACTAATACCATGTGTATTTTATTCCTATGACTCTGTAGTAGAGCTTGAAGTCAGGGATGCTGTGACCTCCATAAGTAGTTCTTCTTCTTCTTCTTTTTTTCCCCCTCAGGATTGTTTTAGCTACTCTGGGTTTTTTGTTTTTCCATATGAAGTTGAAAATTGTCCTTTCAACGTCAGTATAATAATTGTATTGAAATTTTGATGGGAATTACATTGAATTTGTAGATTGCTTTGGATAAGATGGCTATTTTTACTGTGTTAATCCTACCCATCTGTAAGCATGGGAGATCTTTCCATCTTCTGATATCTTCTTCAATGTCTTTCTTCAGGGACTTGAAGTTCTTGTCATACAGATCTTTCATTTACTTGGTTAGAGTTACCTCAAAATGCTTTATATTATTTCTGGCTATTGTGAAGAGTGTTGTTTTCATGATTTCTTTCTCAGCCTGTTTATCATTTGTATTTAGGAGGGTTACTGAGTGTTTGAGTTAATCTTGTATCCAGCCACTTTGCTGAAAGTGTTTATCAGCTGTTGGAGTTCCTTGGTAGAATTTTTGGTGTAACTTATACATACTATCATCATGTCATCTGCAAAAAATACTTCAACTTCTTCCTTTCCAATTTGCATCTCCTTGTTCTCCTTTAGTTGTCTCATGCTCTAGCTAGAACTTCAAGTTCTATATTGAATAGTTATGGAGAGACTGGAAAACCTTGACTTGTTACTTGTGTTAGTGAAATCACTTAGTTTCTCTCCATTTAATTTGACATTTCACCCCTTTTTAAAAACTGAAATTTGAATGCAAGCTACCACCTTGTGAATTGTTAATATAAAATATTTTTAAATGTTTTACTTAGAGATATGTGTCCTGTATGTATAAAGCATTGATTTTTAGTGGTGGTGGATAGATGGCTCACTGGGTCCTGTGGTTGCCATATCAGGCTGAGGGCCTGAGTTCAGATCCCCAGTGTCCATATAAAAATCTGGGTGGGGCAGTACACAACTGTAATCCCAGTGCTGGAGGGAAGGAAATTTGTAGATCCCCTTATCTCACTGGCTTGCCTGGTTAACTGAATTAATGAGCTCCAGGCTTGCTAAGGGATCCTGTCTTAAAAGGTAAGGTGGAAAGATTGAAGAAGATACCTGACGTCAACTTCTGACCTCTACATCCCTGTAGCCACCATGTACCCATTTAAGTATTCATCCTCAGAAAGAAAAATGAGAAGGTGAATAGATATTCAGAAATTTCAGATCAGGCACAGGAAACTCAGGTGTATGATATCAACAAATAACTCATTGTTCATTTTTTTTTTTTTTTTTAGAACTATTGAGAAGCTTGATTGATGTGTTCTCTGAAGTCTCAGATTTTTTTTTTCTTCTGCTTAGTGCTGTGCTAGGAAACAGTTTCCATAAGGGAGACTCCTGCAGCATTTAAGGTAATCTGGAAGGATTTTTACTTTGGAGTCAGTTAAGCACTTATTAGCATAAGATTAAAGATGGCAAAAACTAGAACTGATCTGCAGGTGATTTCAAATATCGTGTTATACTGCAAATCTTCTTTTTTCCCCCAAGAAGAATCTGTTCAAGTGCTAGTTTTGGCAGGAAAAAGAAAAAAAAATAAAATAAAAAAGCAAGCTGAGAGGGTAGGGTTGCAGAGGTCAGCATTTGCCTTAAGAAATAGCTGGATGTGATTTCCTTTATACTGAATGATGCCAAGATTGGACCCGTTTCAATGGCACGAATTGAATATTGTGTGGTTTGTCTAGCTTTTAAACTGAAGGGCATTTATGATTGCTACTATGGACTGCCTTTCCATGAAGGGTTTCGGGATGCCTGATGACTGGAGGGAGTCACATTCTCTACCTTTGGAAAATTTCCTTTTATCATCTCAGGGAATGCCAGCATCGCCTCCATAGATAAAAAGGCAGGTCAGGATGGACCCATTTCAAATATTACAGTGCCAGAATATGCAAAGAGAATCTGCTCCAAGGAGGAAGCAGGTGTGGATACTAGAGACAAAGGGGCATTTTGCCAGCTTGAAAGCATAGCAGAATGTACTGAGGAGTGAGAAGTGGTAGGTTGCCCAGCAGAGCAAGCTGTCACTGTGGAAAGTCCTGCAAGGCTTGGGAGTGGCACCCCACAGGCTTGCAGGGCAAAGTCAAAGAGAGCATCTGACAGTTGGTTGCGCATTGGGTACAAAGCATGCATCTGGCTTCTGAAGACCTGGCCTGGTAGCCACCTCAGCCTCCAAAGATGATCAGCTCTGCAATCATTGGAGCTGTGAGGGTGCAGCTAATAGTGGGGGCATAGGACAAATTCCAGAGTTAAGTCCAGAATACAAAGTGACTAATATCCATCTACCCCTACAATATTTAATGATGCTTCCTATATATCAAGGAATACCCAGGATCTCTCATGCAGCTCCACGACTTCAGTTCTTATAATCTACAACGTTGAAGCTATCACTTTCTTTACTTATGGTGGGGAACTGAGTCATGATGAAATTAAGAGCATGAGCAGTGAGTTCAGTCTAGGCATTCTGTCTCAAAAGCCTGTGGTTAGCCGCCATGCTAACTCACCCACAATCATAAAAGGCAACAAAATCAGCAGCCTATTGGAAAAGGTGTGGAATCTCATCTCTCTTTGAGATATTAAGGACTATCATTTAATTTACCCTAGGGTTAGCTCTGCCTTTTGTAGAGGCATGCACTGCTTACATCATATACTTAGAAGGACTAAATAATAGATATTATCTACTAACTCAATGTCTGGCAATGATATTTGTCTCCTCTCATTCTTCCTTTCATTAAGAAATCCCTGTTTATGGCATAAGATTGTTCCCTGGAAAAGGGCTAGGTCAAGCTTGAGAATAATGCTACAGACTATGGAGGGAGGTCCTATCCACTTGGAGACTTCATAGCACTTACCCATGATCAAGTAGGTTGTTCTAGTCTTTAGATTTACTGGGAAAAAAGGCTGGTCAAGAGTGTTTATATATTATTAATTCAGTCAATGAAATCTGACATGTTAGAGATGTAAACAAATGCTCCTTCAAGAACAATAAGTGACCAACTTAAGAAGTATGTTTTAATAAATATGTTAATCATGTATTGCTTTAAAATTATTTTCCTTCCATTAAATTTGCTAGCATGCAGGAGAACCAACCAATGAGTTGAAACTTTTAATTCCTATAATTATGCTTAAATCTTGGATTCCACTACACAGCATCTTCTAGTAGTCTGAAGAGTTCTGTCCCCAGTGAAGTCATGAATAGTCTGCAGTGTCTTTCATACCAGGAACATCAACCCAACCACAGTCAAGAAATTCCACAATCATGTTTTTTACCAAATTCATAATTTTCTTTTTTATTGATGTGTTAAAGAATACTAATTTTAACAGCCTTACCGAGGGATAATTGCTGTATAAATATTATGTGTTTGCTGTATTCCACTTGATGAGTTTTGACATATGCCAGTCAACTGTTTGATTTTTAGCTACAAACTACATTCAAAGCTGTAGCTATACATTCTTGAAAATTTTAAGTACAAAAATTGTTATGACTCAAATAGTATGTGGTCACTTTAGAAAACTTTTATCCTAGCAGTCATAGAAATAAAGGTAAAGAACCCACCCATAACTTCAGAGCTAAATATAGTTAAACCACAGTTCACGTTCATTCTATAATCTACAGTTTTGTTTTTTATATGGCACTGGGGATCATCCTCGAGGCCTTTAACAGACTCCCCTGGTCACCCTACCAGAGAGCCACATCTCCAGCTCCAGGATGTTTCGAAACACATCTTACTCTACAATCCAGGCTACTTTGGATCTCTATATGGAGCCCAGACTGGCTTTGGATTTGTGGTTCTTTTGTCTCAAGTCTCTGGAGCACTTAGAATACAGATATTCACTGCCATACCCAGACAGATTGTTGTTTGTGTATTCTGCAGAAATGGGCTCTTGATATTAAACCTACAGTCTTCACTCAACCTTTCTATTATGAACATTTTAATTCTATGCATTTTTATTCTTTGTAACAGTCTCTTCCTATTCTATGGCATCTTACTGCAATATTAACTTGATAATCCTCCACCTTCTGGAATTGCATTGGTTTACTATGTGTTTTCTTTTCCTTTTATGGGCCCTGTGTCTGTTGTCATTTGTCATCTCTGCCTCCATCTGTGTGTTCTCCTGCCATGCTGATTCAAAGGGTCAGCGTGTTGATCTCATTTCTGATATGCCTGCCAAAGACCTGTCCAGAAATATTGTCCCAATTATACTCCTACTGGCAGAGAATGAGCACTCTAACATTGGGTGTTATCATTTTAATATGTGACCCGACAGACGAAAGAAAGCAGCCTTTGATTTAATTTTTATTTATTTGTTTACTAGTGATACTGAAATTTTCATACATTTGACTTTTTAATTTTGTACCTTTTTCTTAATTTTCCTGTGCATAACTTTCCCCCACCTCTCAGCTTCTTGGGGCATTTTCATTTTTCTAACAGATTTTTAAGAGTTTTTTCATGCTATAATTGTGTAAGATGTTAGAGTGCTTTTGCCAATTGGTAAAAACATCCTCAATGGTTTCTTTTTAAGCATTAGAAAACTTATGTGGCAAACAGTGACGGTGCATGCCTTTAATGACAGAACTAGGTAGAGATGCAGAAGCAGGTAGATCTCTGTGAGTTTGAGGCCAGCCTGGTCTACAGAGTGAGTTCTAGGACAGCTAGGGCTATATAGAGAGAACCTGTCTCATAAGAAATAATAATAATAATAATAATAATAATAATAATAATAATAATAATAATAATAATAGTGGTGGTGGTGGTAGTATGTGAATTATGTTTATATGTATAGGTATTTTTCTTGCATGTAGTGTGTATACCATGTACTTTCCTGGTATTAACGGAGTAGAAAAGAGCACTGAAGCCCTGGAACTGGAGTAACAGATAGTTGTGAACTATCATGTGTGTGTTGGGAACTAAACCCAGGTCCCCACACAAGAGCAACAAGTACAGCAAATGCTCTTAACCAATGAGTCACCATTCCAGCCCCGTAACCTCACAATTTTTGATAAATGGAGTTTTCATGCAAAATTCATGATGTTCTTGTTTTTAATAGTGGAATAATATTCCACCATGTAAATGAGCTACATTTTCTGTATCTAATTTTGGTTCTAATTTCTCATTATGAATAAGGCTGATATGAACATAGTGGAACATGTGTCCTTATGGTATGGTGGAGCATCTTTTGGGTATATGCACAGGAGCCTTATAGCTGGGTCTTCAGGTAGAACTATTACCAATTTTCTGAGGAATCACAAGATTAGTTTCCAGAGTGGTTATTTTGGTTTGCAATCTCATCAGCAGCAGAGGAAAGTTCCTCTTTCTCTATATCCTCACCAGCATGTGCTTGAGTTTTTGATCTTAGCCATGGTGAGTGGTGTAAAGTGGAATCTCAGGGTCATTTTGATTTGCATTTCTCTAATGACTAAGGATACTGAACATTTCTTTAAGTGTTTCTCAGTCATTTAAGTTTCCTATGTTGAGAATTCTCTTCCTGTCCAAAAAAAAAAAAAAAAAAAAAAGAAAGAAAAAAGAAAAAAAAGAAAAGAAGCAGAGACTAAAGAAATAGCTGTCCTTGGGATTCATTCTGCGGGCAAACACCAAACCTGACGCTATTACTGAATTTATGTTGTGCTTGCAGACAGGAGCCTATCATGGTTGTCCTTGGAAAGGCTCTACCAGCAGCTGAGACAAATGCAGATACTTAGAGCCTACCATTGGACTGAAGTCAGGGACCCAATGGAAGAGTTAGGGGAAGGACTGAAGGAGCTGAAGGGGATGGCAACCCCATAGGAAGAACGACAGTGTTAACTAACTTGGACCCCTGGGAGCTCCCAGAGACTAAACCACCAACCAAAGTGCATAAACAAAATCAGGCCAGTGAGAAACACGTGTATAGCAGAGGACTGCCTTGTCTGGCCTCAGTGAGAGAGGATGCAACTAATCCTGTAGAGACTTGATTTCCCAAAGGAGTATGCCCAGCAGGGGAGTTAGGAGGAGGGCACCTTCTCAGAGGCTAAAGGGAGGAGGAATGGGGTGAAGAACTCTGAAGAGAGGAGAGGCTGGGAAAGAGGCAAAATTGGGATGTAAATAAATAAAATTATTTTTTTCACATTTTCAAATATGCATTTAATTTACTTTTAAATTTAAATATTATTTAGATTGGATGATTGGATGAACTAATATTTTTTAAATGTTAATTTTTTATTAGATATTTTCTTCATTTACATTTCAAATGCTATCCCACTTCCTAGTTTCCTCTCCAAAAGTCCCCTATACCCCCCCCCCCCGCCCTGCTCCCCAACCTACCAACTCCTGCTTCCTGGTCCTGGCATTCCCCTGTACTGGGGCATATAATATTCCCAAGACCAAGGGCCTCTCCTCCCAATGATAGCCAACTAGGCCATCTTCTGCTACATATGCAGCTAGAGACACAAGCTCTGGGTGTACTGGTTAGTTCATATTGTTGTTCCTCTTATAGGGTTGCAGACCCTTTCAGCTCCTTGGGTACTTTCTCTAATTCCTCCATTGGGGGCCCTGTGTTCCAACCAATAGATGACTGTGAGCATCCACTTCTGTATTTGCCAGGTACTGGCATAGCCTCACAAGAGAAAGCTATATCAGGCTCCTGTCAGCAAAATCTTGTTGGCATATGCAATAGTGTCTGGGTTTGGTGGCTGTTAATGGGATGGATCCCCGGGTGGTGCAGTCTCTAGATGGTCCTTCTATTTTATCTCTAAACTTTTTCTCTGTAACTCCCTCCATAGGTATTTTGTTCCCCATTCTAAGGAGGAATGAAGTATCCACACTTTGGTCTTCCTTCTTCTTGATTTTCTTGTGTTTTGCAAATTGTTTCTTGGGTATTCCAAGTTTCTGGGCTAATATCCACTTATCAGTGAGTGCATATCATGAAGTTCCTTTGTGATTGGGTTACCTCACTCAGAATGATATCCTCTAGATCCATCCATTTGCCTAAGAATTTCATAAATTTATCATTTTTAATAGGTGAGTAGTACTCCATTGTATAAATGTACCACATTTTCTGAATCCATTCCTCTGTTGAGAGACATTTGGGTTCTTTCCAGCTTCTGGCTATTATAAATAAGGCTGCTATGAACATAGTGGAGCATGTGTCCTTATTAAAAGTTGGAACATCTTCTGGGTATATGCCCGGAGAGGTATTACTGAATCTTCCAGTAGTACTATGTCTAATTTTCTGAGTAAATGCCAGACTAATTTCAAGAGTGATTGTACCAGCTTGCAATCCCACCAGCAATGGAGGACTGTTCCTCTTTCTCCACATCCTTGTCAGTACCTTCTGTCACCTGAAATTTTTTATCTTAGCCATTCTGACTGGTATGACGTAGAATCTCAGTGTTGCTTTGATTTTCATTTCACTGATCATTAAGGATGTTGAACATTTTTTCAGGTGCTTCTCAGCCATTCAATATTCCTTAGTTGAGAATTCTTTGTTTAGCTCTGTACCCCAATTTTGGGGGGGTATTTGATTTTCTGAAGTCTAGCTCCTTGAGTTCTTTGTATATATTGGATATTAGTCCCATATCAGATTTAGGATTGGTAAAGATCCTTTCCCAATCTGTTGGTGGCCTTTTTGTCTTATTGACTGTCTTTTGCCTTATAGAATCTTTGCAATTTTATTTGCCCCATTTGTCGATTCTTAATCTTACAGCACAAGCCATTGCTGTTCTCTTCAGGAATTTTTCCCCTGTGCCCATATCTTCAAGACTTTTCCCCACTTTCTCCTCTATAAGTTTTAGTGTCTCTGTTTTTATGTGGAGTTCCTTGATCCACTTAGACTTGAGCTTTGTACAAGGAGATAAGAAAAGATCAATTCCCATTCTTCTACATGATAACTGCTACTTGAACCATCACCATTTGCTGAAAATGCTGTCTTTTTTCCACTGGATGTTTTTAGCTCCTTTGTCAAATTCAAGTATCCATCGGTGTGTGGGTTCATTACTGGGTCTTCAATTCTATTCCATTGACCTATCTGTCTGTCGCTGCACCAGTACCATGCAGTTTTTATCACAATTGCTCTGTAGTACAGCTTGAGGTCAGGCATGGTGATTCCACCAGAGGTTCTTTTATTGTTGAGAATAGTTTTTGCTATCCTAGGTTTTTTGCTATTCCAGATGAATTTGCAAATTGCCCTTTCTAACTCAGTGAAGAATTGAGTTGGAATTTTGATGGGAATTGCATTTAATCTGTAAATTGCTTTTGGCAAGATCCTGCCAATCCATGAGCATGGTCTCCCACTATTATTGTGTGAGCTGCAATGTGTTCTTTGAGCTTTACTATAGTTTCTTTAATGAAAGTGGATGCCCTTGCATTTGGAGCCTAGATATTCAGAATTGAGAGTTCATCTTGGTAGATTTTACCTTTGATGTGTATGAAGTGCCCCTCCTTGTCTTTTTCGATAATTTGGGGTTAGAAGTCGATTTTATTTGATACTAGAATAGCTGCTCCACCTTGTTTCTTTGAACCATTTGCCTTGAAAATTGTTTTCCAGCCTTTCAGTCTGAAGTAGTGTCTGTCTTTTTCCGTGAAATGGGTTTCCTGTATGCAGCAAAATGTTGGGTCCTGTTTATGTAGCCAGTCTGTTAGTCTATGTCTTTTTATTTGGGATTTGAGTCCATTGATATTAAGAGATATTAAGGAAAAGTCATTGTTACTTCCCCTTATTTTTATTGTTAGAGTTGGGATTCTGTTCTTGTGGCTATCTTCTTTTAGGCTTGTTGAAGGATTACTTTCTTGCCTTTTCTAGGGTATAATTTCCCTCCTGTGTTGGAGTTTTCCCTTTGTTATCCTTTAAAGGGCTGGATTCATGGAAAGATATTATGTGAATTTGCTTTTGTCATGAAATACTTTGGTTTCTCCATCTATGGTAATTGATAATTTACTGGTTATAGTAGTCTGGGCTGGCATTTGTGTTCTCTTAGAGTCTGTATAACATCTGTCCAGGATCCTGTCTGAAGATGAAGGCCCGAAGGGACCCTGTCCAAGAAGCTCTGTTGTTTCTGCAGCCCACGGGATCTCTTGTGCAAACTGGTCTCTGAGAGACCGGGAATACAAAATGGCTCTTTCACCTGAGTCCCGGGGTCAGAGCCCTCCCTGGAGGCCTACTCTTCTCTGGCGGGGGAAGGTGTGCAGAGGTCTCATAAAATTATTATTTTTTAAAAAATCGATGTTATTTTCTTAATGTACTTCTGTAACTTCATTTACAAATTTAAGTCTTAAAGACAGAGGAAATAATTTGAAATGATGTTAGGAAGATATTTTTGAGATTTTGTTTTATTTTTTTATGATTGTCAAATTAGGCAAATACAATGATTAACCTGTGATGTATATACTGATAAATTATTATCCCTACTAAATAGCAAATTCTCTCCCCCTTTCTCCCCTCCTCTCTCTTACACACACACACACACACACACACACACACACACACACACACACACACACCTACTTTTCTGATATGTTCAATTTCATTTTCTTTTATCTGAATGCCAAGATCAGTTATTTTCTTATAGCACTTCCCTCCTCCATTATTTTGGTCTCTGTAATTCATACAGGTGTGCTGGCATGTTTGTTTATACAATGTCTTTATAAATAGGTGAGCAAGGAAAGGTAATTCAGGAAGTCCAGTTGTGAGAGTAAATAGTGCATGGGTGATAAATTATTGTAATTATTACAGGATGTGGTGAGGAACAAACAGGTTCATCTTCCTGTTCACTCTGCTTTTGTGTGTGTTTGCAAATGCTTATAAATACGTAGATAATTTCTGTCTACATCCTGTTTGCCTTCCACTTTAAAAACAGATTCTTTTTTGTTTTTATTTTGCTACAAAGTTTGCTTTGATTTCATTAAGCATATGAATAATGGTCTCTAATGTCCTAGGGACTGTGGAAGTCCAATTGGAGGTCTTTTCAGAAATTACAGTCTGGTGACCTCAGTCTCATTTTGCCTAAGCTCATTCACAGCACACGTGGGACTCTGGTCCATCTTGCAGGTGGCCCTTCTTCCATGTCATGATCAAAGCCTTGAAGATCGTTTGAGTTGGTGCTCCAGTGGTTTGAAAAGTTCACCTCCCTTCTGCTTCCAAATGGTCTCTTCATCAGCAGAGTATATCTCCTGCGTCTGTTTTCCTCAGCTTGACTTCATTCAAGCTAGCAATTTTCAATTTGCTTAGCTTCTCAGTTTTAGTTTATCTGCTTGAAAGGAACGGTGACACTATAGAAAAACAGAACTATCACAGAGTTGCAGCACACCAAAGGGGACAAAGGAAAATAACTGATCTCTTGATGCAGCAGTACAAGGGACAATAGGAGCTTCCACAAGGTTGTTTTAATAAAATTACAGGTCTACAAGCCTAGACCTTTGAGTGTGTGTGTGTGTGTGTGTGTGTGTGTGTGTGTGTGTGTATGAGTGTTGGCATGTGTGAATGTGTTTGTATGTGAATGTATGTGTATGTGTGATTGTTCAAGTGTACGCATGGATAAGAGTGTGTTGGTATTGCATCTCAAATTGTCTTTAGGAAAACTTTGCTTTGTAACCAACTACCATCCTTTTTTTTTTTAATTATATCCATTCCTAGAGAATGATTTAATATCACCTTGAAAATCACCCTTGAATAAAAGACAGTATAAATGGATAATACTAGTGGGATTCCCTCAAGTTTTTTTTTCAATTTTTTTATGAAATCTTTTCTTAATTTACATTTCAATTGCTATCCCAAAAGTTTCCTCCCCCTCCCCCCACCCTCCTCCCTGCTCCCCTGCCCACCCACTCCCACTTCTTGGTCCTGGCCTTCCCCTGTATTGGGGCATATAAAGATTGCAGTACCAAGGGGCCTCTCCTCCCAATGATGGCTGACTAGGCCATCTTCTGCTATATATGGAGCTAGAGACNTCTAGCTTCTCCAATGTGGGCCCCGTGCTCCCTCTTATGGATGACTGTGAGCATCCACTTCTGTGGGAGTCAGCTATATCAGGGTCCCTTCAGTAAACACTTGCTGTCCTATGCAATAGTGTCTGAGTTTAGTGACTGATTATGGGATGGATCCTCGGTGGGTTAGTCTCTGTATGGTCCATCCTTTCATCTTAGCTCTAAACTTTGTCTCTGTAACTCCTTTCATGGGTATTTTGTTTCCTATTCAAAGCAGGAATGAAGTATCCACACGCTGATCTTCCTTCTTGATTTTCTTGTGTTTTGCAGATTGTATCTTGGGTATTCTAAGTTTCTGGGCTAATATCCATTTATCAGTGAGCGCATATCCAATGACTTCTTTTGTGATTGGGTTACCTCACTAAGAATTATGTCCTCCAGATACATCCATTTGCCCAAGAATTTCATAAATTCATTTTTTTAATAGCAGAATAGTATTGCATTGTGTAAATGTACCA
The DNA here is from genome assembly GCA_902729485.2 of Mus minutoides. Lineage (NCBI taxonomy): Eukaryota > Metazoa > Chordata > Mammalia > Rodentia > Muridae > Mus > Mus minutoides. The sequence goes on from CACVCL010022921.1 coordinate 15,536, forward strand.
CATTTTTTGTATCCATTCCTCTGTTGAGGGACATCTGGGTTCTTTCCAGCTTCTGGCTATTATAAATAAGGCTGCTGTGAACATAGTGGAGCATTGCTTTGTAACCAACTACCATCCTTTTTAAATTTAAGATTTAAGTGTTTTTAGCATTTCTTATTTGAGTAGGGTATTTTTATCATTTTTTTCCCTTGAAACTCCTCCAGCACAGCCTTACATTTATGACCTCTTCAGTTATTGTTACATATGTATATAGACATATGCAGATATTTCACACAAATACTGCCTGCTGAGCTCATTTTCTTAACATATTTTTACTTTGTTTTTCAACTTTAACATTTCTGTTTTTCATCTAGTTATGTTCCAACAATAGACTTTGTCCTCATTTCCAGTATGCATGGTTGACTTTACAGCTGGACCATTAAAAGCATTATTTACTGAAGGTGGTGGTGATATGGGTATCTCTACTGCTCTGGCCTTTTGTGGAAATAAGCAATGATTTGCTAATAAGGAAGATACCAGTTATATGAGGAATCCTAATAAACGATTTTATATATATACATATATATATGTATATATATGTATATATACATATATATATGTATATATATACTTACATATATATGTGTGTATATTATTATAATATATAATATGCAGGATTATTATATATTAATTATATTATAGTATAATATGTAGGATTATAATATACATAATACAGAATCTTCATATTAAATCAGGACTCAGTACTGAGATCTCTCCCACATCATTTAATGAGATACTCTCATTATTATGAGAGTATGCATGTTTTTCTTTTTATTTAGAGTATAGATTTCCCTAATATTTCCCTAATATTAAATTCTTTTCACATTCTGGATTTTGTGAACTTTTTTACAGAAACTTCCCAAAGGGCAACTTTTCCATATTTGCTCCAAGATTGTGTTTGTCCTGTTATATAAAGCTGGATTTGATAGACAGGAGAGTGAAATAGGTAGACTTAAATTTCTACCTTACATTGGAAGCTTGGCATAGTCTACTGACCCTTGTCTGGTAGACCAACATCCACTCAGTATAATTAAGATACAGGGGGAAAAGTGTTGTATTTCTTATAAGCAGTCTCCTGGCTTTGGAGACATAATTGCCACCAATAGTGGAGAAAGAAGCTCCCACCAGCATTGCTCCAGGAATCATTCATTACAAGATGACCTTTCTGAGGGTTATTCTGTTCAAATTCAAATTCTAGCTATATATCAGAGATACTTTCCTCCTTTTCAATGAGTTTCTGGTTTCTATGCCTCCGTTCCTTCTGAAAATTAGGTATTTAAAATGGTATCTATTTTTACAGAATTTTGTGGGAATAGAATTGGTACCCTTTAAGTGATTGGAGCATGAGCTGGCACACAGTGAATGCTTTTCATCAAAATGACAAAATCACTGTTTTGTGGCTTTGGGAATGAAGTAGACTCATCCTTTGCCATTTGACAACTAAATGCTCTTGGAATGACTTGGTCTCTGCCTCTTCTGCCTGTGCTTTTAGTGTTCTTGAAGCTGGTCTCATCTCCCTCTCCTAGTCATTTGTCATAGGAGAGGGGTCAGCATTGCCTTACAGAGCTCAGCTGCCTTTGCCAAAGGACTGACTGCTGAGTCTTGCTAGGGTTATCATGTGTTTTACTGTGACCAGTGCAGTGTCTTTAGTGTGTATCACACCATCCTCATGGTGACAGAATATGAAATGAGTTGGAAACTTCAAGAACCTTTTCCCGCCAATCTTCTGTCTTTCTGTGACTTAAATTTCCGACGTTAAATTTGATTTCATTTGGCAACTTATTTTTTTAGCTTACAGTTTCTTCAGTGAATTAGGGAGATTTAAAAAAAATGAAAGTTCAGCTTTCCAATTGCCATTTCTCTTTTGAAATATTGAACTAATAAGCTACTGGGTGATTTAAAAGGCACTATGTTCTATTTTCATTAAGAAAATAATCTATTAGCAAAATAATCTCTAGGGAGATTTTTTTTATGGACATGCAATTTCATAGCCATTTCCCATTTTCATCATGAACAAAGAGGGAACAAAGGCTAATTGCAGGTGCCAAATAGGCACCACAAGCATAGCAGTGATTCAGTATAACCTCTACTTAGGGGCATCCGAGCTCTGAACAGCCATGGGGGTGATTGCAGCAGTCCTACTGTATCTGTGTGAAATTCCTTCCCTGTCTGACCTTTTGTCTGCACTCAGAGTCTTTTAAGTCTTCAGAGAAACTTGGTACTTGCTTAGTGCTGGCTGTTGCCATTTAGGAATGGGAATTACAATTAACTTCTTGCTGGAAAGAAAAAAAGTGATAGGACTCATTTTGAGGCTATTCACCGAGTCCCTAAAGAAAGAAGAATCAGAGTGGAAAATGATTTTTAACCTTCAGACTTGAAGTTCATCTGACCCCATTGATAGCTGTGCAAAAGCTTGGGCCTGAACCTAGAAGCTAAACATTAAGAAAGCCTTGTTCTGAAAAAGGCTATCAACTTGAGGGAGTAGGGGGGGGAATGGAGGTGGAAAGGGTTGGAAGGAGGGAACACAGAAGGGTCTGGAGGGACGAAAGGGAGGAGGAAAGTGATGAAATTCTGTTTTAATTAGAAACATATTTTCATTAAAGAAAATCTTGCTCTGTTTGGGGGTTTTTTCAAGAACTAGAATGACACCTCTTACTTTGTAGCAATAGAAAAGCAGAATAATAATCCTAGGAGGAGCACATTTTATTGACCAGTTTTGCTGTCTTAATAAAGTCTCTGTGTGTAGAATATTCAGCGCTTGCTTATCCAGAATGAGAGATTAACTACAATTTTAGGTTTATCATCTTTGCTACCACTAAGTTGTATAATAAGCTCGGGAACCTTCTGTTTCTAAATTTGAAGGATTGATGTGAATCATGGTTTGTGCTATGAGAGTCCATGGTTCCTGTTGATTGTTAGAGCCCATTGAAGCTCTTGGCATTAATGATTTCTCAAAGGATTGACTCAGGGGAAGCTTGAGGCTTAAGCATCAAGTAGTCGTTGAGCATAGTGGTACTGCTGAGCTCAGTATGTGCTGACACTGGAGCCCAGCATCTAAGTGAAACACATCATCAGCCTGAAGTAGAGATTTAACATTCACACTGAGGTTTAACCTTGAAGTTGACTCAGGAAGGTTAACTTCTGATCATGACCCAGAATCAGCAAGTGACCCAAACAGACCTTGAATGCAGCTGTAACCAGTTCTCAAACTCATAACGTCCCACGAATCGATTTCTTTTTTGCCCTTTTCTACCTTTTCTCCAAGTCAATACCATCTAAATGAGTCCTTTTTTCAGAATCTGTTCATGAGAATGAAAGGTTCAAGAAGACAGTGTTCATTGGAAGCAATTGACTTTATCTACCACATATACCCTGAATGTAAGAGGAAAAAGAGTGTATTGAAAGTCGCCAGAGGGGGAAGGGAATAGGGGGTTTTCAGAGCAGAAACCAGGAAAGGGGATAACATTTGAAATGTAAATAAAGAAATATCTAATAAAAAAAGAAATTAAAAAAAGAAAGTCACTAGAGGAGTAATATATTTCTCCTTTTATAGAGCTTAATTTTTGCTGCTTTTTGTCTTTAATGACGAGCTTGGTGAGATAAGATAGTCAACCTTTCAAAAAGAAAAGGAAATCCAAATCCATTGTTAAACTTTTTGGGGGGTGGTGGTTTTATGTTTAATATTTCTAAATCAGCTTTTCTCCAACTCATTAAAATTTGCCTCTTGGTTCCAGCTAACACTAACAGCCTTCCTAGTTTCCAATCTGTCTAGAAGCTAATGATACTTCCACCATGGGCTCATTTTCTTGTAACCATGCTAATGGGGTTGTTGTTTCCTGAGAGGAGGAGAATTGATATGTTTGGGTTGCTGCTTCTAGTATTTGGTTTCCTGGTTGTGTTTTTTTTTTTTTTCTCCATGTTTATGCTTCTTTTAATTAACAATAAATTTCTTCATCTTTTTAATGTCCTGCTTTTCTGTTGTTTGTGGAGTCTTCGGGCAATGACTTCTTCGGTTAAGGTGGCTAATCCGGGGGAGATGAGAGCTTGAGGGTGCTTTTGGAGTCTGCCAGGGCTCAGATGAGGTTCTCCTGCTGAAGCCTCCTTAGGTCAGTTTTTATGTCTCAAATAAGAACTGAATGGTGCTCTGTTAACTCATTTGGCCTCTTGTATTCTCAACTCCAACTCTGGCTTGTTTTGTTTCTCATTGTTTCTCAGATAATCTAAACCAACCATATTATCCCTATTAAAGGCAACCCCATCAGCCTTTTCCTTAAGGGAACTGCTCACGATGCAAGTGTTTCAGGAACCTAACAGTTAGAATCCGTTGCAGCCAGAGAAGCAGAAGCAACAGAAAAACTTGGAGTCTGCTATTTACAAGATGGATTTTGTAAAAGCCTGGCTAGGAAGCCTTGGAGTGATCAGTTTGCTCCTATATCATCTCTGCTATGTGAATCTGGGATCTAGGACAGGAGCTCCTGTTCTCTCTCTCTCTCTCTCTCTCTCTCTCTCTCTCTCTCTCTCTCTCTCTCTCTCTTTCTCCTAAGGATTCTCTTGGATCAGGTACAGAGGCAGCATGGCCCATGTCCCCTATCTGAGCTGTTTTCATAAATAAAAGTGCCAGCCGTGATTATAAAGCAGGGATCACCGAGCTCAGGGTAAGTGACTGTATGTCACAATGTTATCATTGAACTTCTCAAATTCAAAAGGATGGACAGGATTCTTTAATCAGATCTGAGACAGAAAAAGTACTGCAAAAACCAATACCGCTATGAAACAAACTTTTGTGATCTACATTAAGCTGAGTGAGCCAGAAATATTATGGGGAGCATCTTGATAGTTTCTTGTTTTTCCTCTCAGAGATTTTTAATAAAAAAACAAGCCGGGCGTGGTGGCGCACGCCTTTAATCCCAGCACTTGGGAGGCAGAGGCAGGCGGATTTCTGAATTCGAGGCCAGCCTGGTCTACAAAGTGAGTTCCAGGACAGCCAGGGCTATACAGAGAAACCCTGTCTCGAAAAACCAAAACAAAACAAAACAAACAAAATAAATAAATAAATAAACAACTCTCTATGTATCTGTTACAACATAGCTGGTAATGACATATCCCAGCTGTTTCTTCCATACTGGGCCTCAGGTGAGCAGACTCTATACCACACTGCCTAAGATTCATAGGTCAGAACTGTGGAACGCGTTTTTTCTTGCCCGCAAGAATCCACGCTGACACTAGCAAGGAAACGTCTGTAGCATCCTTATTTATTATAGAATATAATCTAAAAGAGGGAAGGAAAGAGAGAGAGGAAGAAAGCAAGAGAGAGAGGAAAGAGAGCGAGTAGCAGAAGGAGAATAGAGAGAGAGCGAGAGAGAGAGAGAGAGCCCCCAGAGGGCTCGGCCTCTTATATCCCCTGAGGTAGCCCCAGGGCAGCGTGTTCCTATAGGATTGGCTGCAAAGCCATAAACTCAAATCGCCCCGGGCATGGGCTCTGTGACTCGCGCGCTTTTACCCCAGGACAAAGCACATTCCAAGGATCATATGAGAGAATGCTGGATGCCAGCGCCATTTCTAAATGGTTAATGCTGTCAGTGCTCAGAGCGGCTCTCTACACAGAACTACTCTGGGCATCTCATTCTGCCCAGGACAGAAAGGCACTGTTAGGAGGCAGCGGCATGGAGTGTGTCTAGAAGAGCTGTTGCAAAGCAAGCTTTTGTTGTTACTTTACTGGGTAGCAAGAAGTTAATACAAGGCAGAGTAATATGAAACAGTAGACTGTACCTTGTGAGAGAAGAACTAGATTGTCCCCAGCCTTGTGTTTAGGGTAAAAAAAATGTATTTTAGTTAGTGCAATTATTTCAGGTGTGTGCTGGGGGAGACCATAAACCATGGAACCCTGAGATGGGAGAAGGAAATGGAATTGATTTGCTGCTAAATGACTCAGCAGGACCTTTTCTTTGAAACAGTGGTCAAGGTCAGTATTGAAAAGAGTGGAACTTTGGCATTTCCATACCCTTGAGACTAAGGAATTAGGCTACCTTGGGAGCCAAATGATGTACTTTTCTTTTCTGAAATGTCAATTATTTTCTAACAAGTCTCTCCTGAAATCAAAAGCTTACGTTTTCTTGAGAAAGTGTGACTGTTTGCCATTGTCCTTTGAGTGGCTATTTACTGCACATTTTCTGGCTGTGGAGCTCTACTGTAGGAACAGAAGTCTCACCAGATGCCCAAAGGAGAGAGAAGGAACTGTCTGTCTTCACTATTCTGTTCTGTCCCTTGTGCTTGGGGTACATCAGTATATGGAATGGCACTTGAATAACTTAGCATAAAGTGTTCACAAGAGCAGAATGACAGAAAAGGCGTTGCAGCCATTAGGTGGATGAGTCACTTGCAGCCTCCTGGGGGTCCCATACCGGCTTCTCTGAGCTGTCAGAGAACTTAATGTATTATGCTGTTTTCTGTCGCTTCTATCCCTGGATCCTCAAGCAGGGTTTGTCACATTTATCCTTGTGTCCCCAGACACTGGTACAGTTCATTGTATACCAAAAGTGCCTAATGAATGTTGACTAAATGAATTTGTAGGAAGGATTACTGTTATTGTTCAGGGAGAAGATAGGGGGAATGGGATAGTGACTTTGTATGGGCATAAACTACAAAGCAAAAGATTCATTCTTTTAAATTGTAAGACAAAATGTGCATCTTTCCCATTACTCCAGTGAAGGGAAGCAGCTCGATTAAGCAGAATTCAGCAAAGACTTGTGTATATTTTATCTACTGATTGTCTATGTAAGTGTGAAATGATTTGTTTCCAAGGGGAAACTGAAATTCAGGATAAGAGTGGCAGCCACAAACAGGGAAATGGGCTCTTTCAATGTAAATTGGTAAATATGTTGTCAAGAGCATTCAGGAGGCAGGATGGAAGGACAGAAGGGGGCACAGACTGGATGGCAGTAGACAGCTATATAGAGAGAACCATGAACCTTCTAAGAAAAGATGACACCTGAACTGATTCTTGAAGCAGATATCATCATCATAAAAAAAAAAAAAGAGATGTACAGATATGGAGATGAAGAAAAGTAGAATATTCCAGAAGGAAATGGAGGTGTAAAAAATTACAGAATGTGAAGGAACTTTAAATGGGGTCAGTGATATGGCTCAAGGAGTTAAAAACACTTACTTACTGCTGAGTCAGACAGCATGAGTTCAGTCCCTGAGATCTGAATAGTGAAAGATGAGAACCAATGCCTACAAATTGTTATATCACACATACACACACACACACACACACACACACACACACACACACACACACAGATAAATGTAATTTAAAAATAAGCCAGTACTGCAGGTGTCTTGCTATTTCAAGTGACTGAGATTCATGCTATTAAGAGGACAAGGGGAGGCTCTGCAACCAAAAGCCATGTCCCTACTCATCATGTGGAAGTGACTGACTTGTACATTATGATATGGGAGTAAGGTTTTAAAGATGAACTTGGAAGAGACAGTGTTAGCCCCAAGGAAAGTGGCTGATACAGTGTGGATAAGTGTCTAGAACATAGTGGTGATAGATTTTTAAAGAGAGGAGAGAGCTGAGAGACATTTCCTAGCTGTACTCCAGTGAGATGTGATCATAGGTTGAATGGTGGTAGTAATAGGAAAGGAGCGAGAAGAGCTCAGAGTTTTGGCTGGTATGTCAGAGCATTCTCAGCTTGAGAGGGAAAGATGGGGACACCGAGGAGAAGGAGTAGGGGAGGGATGGAAGGAGAAAAGGTGGGAGGGGAGACAGAAGGAGGGAGAGAGCACAAACAGCAGGAGGGATATGTTTGAGAATTAAGCAAAACTGTTAAACTCATAAATGGACATAATGCCTTTAAGAGGATTGTGGACCTTTCAAGTCAGGTGCCTGTCAGAATTCAGGTGCCTGAATTCGAAGCTCAGACATAGTCAGGATATAATATACATTCATGGAAATGGCTAAGCATATGGCAATGAGTGAAACAGGGAAAATAGGTGGTTTTTCCATGAATATACTGAAAATAAGGTTTCTCAAGTATTGGTCAATACCTTCCTTTACTGTACTCATCATGATTATGTGCGAAACTACCTGGATATCTTTCTTAGAGGTTCTGAAACATCAGTGGATAGTCAGGAATCTGAATTTTGAACAAGAATCTACTATTTTGTTTTATTTTACATGTGTGAGTGTTTTGCCTGCATGTATGTCTGTGTAACATATATGTGCAGTGCCTGTGGAGGGCAGAAGGGATGTTAGATACTCCTGGACTGGAGTTACATTTGGTCATGAGCTGTATTTTGAACTCTGGGAACTGAACCCAGGACCTCTGAAAGACTAGCAACTGATCTCTACTGCTGAGCCATCTCTACAGCCCCCATGATTGTGAATTCCATAGCTTTCCTTGGTAAACTTTGACTTAGCAGTCACTTATTCAGAATTCCTGAAAAAGTAAAACTAATGTTATTGTTTATACTGTATATGTAAAAAGGAGATGATGGCCCTGTGATGGGGAAGGACGAAAGGGAGCAACAGGAGTAGGAAGAGGACAAGGTGTAATAGGGGTGAATATGACATGTATATGTATATATGTTTTATGACAGATATATATATATTTTTTTTCAATATACTCTGACCACACTCTCTCCCTTTCTTCACTCCTGCCAGTCCCCAAAACCTTCACTCTCACCCATATCTACCCCTCCTCTGTTTCTCTTTTAAAAATGCAGGCTTCCCATTAATCACAGCGTAAGAAGATACAATTGGAGTAGGTACAAGCCCACAAATTTAGGCTGAATGAGGCAACCCAGTAGAAGGTAAAGGGTCCCATGAGCAGGCAGAAGAGTCAGAGACATACTGCAACTCCCACTGTTAGGGGTATCACCAAAATCTCAAGTTAAACAACCATAGCATGTGTACAGAGGGCCTAGAACATACCCATGCAGGCTCCATGATTGTGGCTTCAGTCTCTGTGAGCCCCAGTGAGCTCTGCTTAGTTGGAGACTATAGGTTGTGTTTTCCTGGTTTCCTAGATCCTTCTGGCTCCTACAATAATTCTTCCTCCCTCTCTTCCACAGGGTTCCTTGAACTCAAAAGAGAGGTACCCAATAGAGATCTCCAACTTGATCTAGCTTGTTCTCTCTTTCTCTCTCTCTCCTCTCTGTCTCTCTCTGTCTCTGTCTCTCTGCCTCTCCCTCTCTCTGTGTCTGTCTCTGTGTCTGTCTGTCTCTGTCTCTGTCTCTCTGTCTCTCGGTCTCTCTGTCTCTCTCTCTCTCTCTGCCTAATGATTGGCTATGGGCTCCTGCATCTGCTCCCATCAGCTGCTGGAGGATGCCTCTCTGATACTGATTGAGCTAAGCATAGATCTGGACTTCTGGCAGCCAGTGTGGTCTCTCTGCAGGAAAGCCATTTTATGCTAATAAATGTATGCTAATAAAACTTTTAAAAAGAAAGAAGTCAAGCAAGCAGCCAGAGAACCAGAGAAGTGATATCACAGAAAACAGACGACAGAGGAGAACATTTCTAGAGAAACAACCATGCTGCACTTTCTATTCAGAATGTCTGTAGTTTCTGGGAGTTCTAAGGTCTTCAGAGGAAGTACAGAAAGAGGAGAACTAGTATGCATTGGGTTAAGGGGAAGAGTCTGGGGTGGGAAAGGAGAATTGAAATGCCCAATCCTTTCCAAGTACTTAATTGTGAAGAGAAAGAGGATCATGGCTGGGGAGAGAGAGCATTAGATAAAAGGATGAGGTTAGTGGATTGAGTAGAGAGACAGTTAGTGGAAAGACTGTTGGTGGAGAGACTGCTTAGAACCTGTGTAGAAAAATTCTGCAAATTTACAGCATGTAGATCAGGGAAGACAGGATTAGGGAGCTTTCTGAATATTTATAACTTTCCATCTCACATTGCATTTTTCTCCCGATGTATAGTAATAGGAAAATACTTTGTAAATTGAACTCCTACAGGCTCCATAAAACCTAATCCCACTGATGGCTAATATAGTGTGCTGTTTGCATTCACCTCTGCCTTCAAGGTGCCATGTATTGGGCATGTTCCTCAGAAACTAGCTCAGAGGAACCACCATTAACTGGTTTTCTAACTGTACTGTTAAGGGGATTCTTTTGGTAGATGGTAATATCACCAGATTTGAAAGTAGAAATTGCCTTTTGCAGCAGAGGACAGAGAGAACAGCATCTGTGAGGGGAGGCTTAATTTTGACCATCTCTTTTGAACTAAGCCATTCCCAGCCCTAAAAGATGAATTCTAGCACTTCATGCAAAACAGCAAACCTGGGAATTCTAGAGCAAACGAAGACATAAACAAACAGTCTAAGAGCCTCCCCCAGAGTCATTGTACAAGCAAACGTCAGCGCTGTCATTATAGTCTGAAGTAGCAAGTGGTGGTTAGTGACTTGGTTTTATATTCACTGCAGTGCTTCAAAGGGCCATGTGAGAAGTGCCCAGGATAACCATAGACAGAAACAGAAGTCACCACTCAAGGAAGAAGGGGCGGTTAATGGCTGTTACATGCTGTGTTTGTAAAGGGTAGATGGATTGAAAATTCACGGAAAAGGGTTCACAACTATTAAACTCTTTCGTTTCTTTAAGTCTTCGGTCTTACCTTACTCGGTATTATACCACGGATACGTTTGTATGACTAAAAACGATATAGAGTAAGGTTCAGAAGAAGACACGTATCAAAGTCCTTTCATAACATCTTCGTTGAAATTCGATGAATTTTCTTCTTGTCCATTTCCTTGCTTTCTCCTTTACTCCCTTCTCTGTCTCTGTGTTTGTTTTTCTATGTCTGTGTCTATATCTGTGTCTGTGTCTATATCTGTATCTGTGTCTATATCTGTGTCTGTCTGTCTGTCTGTCTGTCTGTCTGTCTCTCTGTGTGTGTGCATGTGTGTGCATGTAGGGAATGAATCCAAGTACCTTACATGGGCTAGACAAAGCAGTCTATCCCTGAGCCTTACCTATAGCCACAACCTCTCCCAATTATGTTTAGTTAACATTGCAACACACACAGTTTCTCATGTAATTAAATTAATGTGCATCTATTTTATGCATTAGGAGGGGTTGCATATTTTAATTAGCTAGTCTCCTATAATTGGATATCTAAATTATTTCCACATTTTCATTATTATTATTAGAATTTCCAAGATTGCTTCTGCATATGAATTCCTTCTCACAATTAAATTTACTTCCAGAATTATTGTATAAAAGTATGTCACCACATTAAAGCTTTTGGATTTTATTAGCATATTCCTTCCAATGGCTTTATTTCATTTGGAAACCATATCAGCAAGATGTGAAACATATTTAATCATTCATATATATACCTTTTAATAACATATACACCCATCTAGGATTTTATGAAAAATAACTTTGCTAACTTACAGAGAAAACAAATATAAATTTAGAGATTTTAATTTCTTTGATAATGAGATAATGCAATTTCTGTATTTATAATTTTGTTTCTAATTTTACAAAATACATCCTCACTGGTTGAAATGCTCATTTTTAAAAAATGGGGTTATAGTAGTGGTTCTCAACCTTCCTAATGCTGTGACCCTTTAATACAGTTCCTCCTGCTGTGGTGGCCCCCAACCATAAAGTTATTTTCATTGCTACTTCCTAACTGAAATTTTTATACTTTATGAATTTGTAACATAAATGTCTATGTTTTCTGATAGTCTTAGGTGACTCATGTGAAAGGCTCTTTCAACCCCCAAAGGGTTCTTGACTCATAAGTTGAGAATCTCTGGCTTATAGCTTTATTCCCCCCCCCTCTGTTTCTTTACATTGTTTTGTTTTGTTCTGTTTTATTTTCTTTATTTACATTTCAAATGCTATCCCGAAAGTTCCCTATACCCTCCCCCTACACTGCTCCCCTATCCATTCACTCCCACTTCTTGGGCCTGGCCTTCCCCTGTACTGGGACATATAAAGTTTGCAAGACCTAGGGGCCTCTCTTCCCAATGATGGCCGACTAGGCCATCTTCTGCTACATATGCAGCTAGAGACATGAGCTCTCAGGGGTACTGGTTAGTTCATATTGTTGTTCCACCTTTAGGGTTGCAGACTCTTTACATTGTTGATAAGTAATCAACACTATGTCTCCACTGTGGAGAAGGATCCACATCCTTAAGGAACTTGGATTGATAATCACGCAATGTGTAGTTGGAATAGGGTGCCTTATTCAGTTCTAAATTGAAGAAACAATGATTAAATTTAGAATCCTTAGGGAACAAAGTGGAAATCTGTGCAACTTGTCTTTGGCTTTTGGCAGTCCACAGTAGAGGCCTTTGTGATTTAAGGACACGGGGAAGTTGATAGACGGATGGGGCTTTTTCAGGATGATAAAGAAGAAAATGTTCAGGTGAACAATTTAAAAACATGAATTTGAAGCTCTGAGTTAGGAACAAACATGGAGAGATTAGAGAAGTCTAGCTATATTGAAGCAATGATGTTGAGGGCAGGAAGGATAAGACATATTAAACACGTGTTGAACAGAAGATCTGACCTCTCTACTTGGCCTTTGAGATGCCTCTGCAGAGAAAAATCCCTACAAAGTGCAAACTGAAACCAGATGTCACAAGTTTGTTTTCAGTTGCCTGTCAGCTTCCTGTCTGCTTTAGAACTGAGTAAACTCTTCTGAAAAAAACATGAGACATTGTTAAAGCCATGAAATTAGCTTTCAGGAAAAAAAGGAAACAGGGCAGAATATTCAACTCCAAGACACTTTTATGGGCATGTGGGGTGGGGGCGGTGCACTTTAGCCTCCTTCATAACCTGTCTTAGGCAGCTCTGTGATCTTAGGCTGTTCCCTCATGTTCGAAGTTCCTGAATGATTTGCTATGTGCCTTGAGCTCTCTATATTTCTGTTTCTAGAACCCAAGCAAGAGCTCAGCTAAGCGATATCAGTCCATGACACCTGGACAAATGAAAGAAGCTGTAAACCCTTTAGTGTTCTCTTTGGGTCTGGACTAAAATGCATCTGGACTTTCTCTTAACACAGAGGTTTTAGAAGATACCAGGAAATCCAAGTATATCTTCCCTTGTCTAAACAGAGGCCAAATGATGTGTCTATCATCTGTACGGAGAAGGAAAACTCATGTACATTTAACTCACTGAGGCCATCATTTAAACTTTTCATGAAATTTTTATCTTGTCCCCTTGTTAACATTTGGAGTATTTACTGATTGCCTTTCCCTAATTTATCTTCATAAAGTTTTCCAGATAAGCCTAAATAAATCAAGCCTGTTTAAACTTCATGAGGACATTACCTTTGATAACAACTATATTCTACATCCACTATTTTTCCATTATATTAGAATCCATTCAAGAGGACTAGACCACAGCTGGTGAGAGTGTAGTTGCTGAGCATGTGTGCAACACTGTGGGGTTGATCACACCCTTGCTTCTCCCAGCCCTTTGAGAGAATGCTAGGGAAGACAGAAGCAATTTAATTTCAGTTTAATGTGCCATTAGAAATATCTACCATCTAATGAAAAAAAAAAAGACTCTAAATTAGAGACAGATCCAATTGAGTACTTCTTAATTACTCACAGGCAATACGTTAGAACACTTCTTTCTGCCTAAAACACTAGTTCTCAGCCTTCCCTATGCTGTGATCTTTTAATACAGTTCTTCATGTTACAGAAACTCCCCCCACCACCATATAATTATTGTAATGTAAACACCTGTGCTCTCCAGTGCTCTTAGATGACCCCTGTGAAAGGGTCCTTCAACCCCTCAAAGGAGCTGTGACCCATAGGTTGAGAACCACTGCCCTAAATGAAGAAGGTTTTGTGTTATATGACAGATTTATTTCAGTGAGTGGCAAGTTGGAACTCAGTGGTGTTTTATTTTA
>CACVCL010022925.1:0-29407 GCA_902729485.2 Mus minutoides
GGTTAGGCAATGTTTTTCAGTTAATGTTTTGCAGAAAATTTTGAGGAGTACTGATATTAATTCTTTAAATAATTGAGAACAAATTTTATACTGACTCTCTGCGATCCAAGAAGGTCTTTTATTTGGTGGTAGAGGGAAACTTTTAATTATTGCTTTGTTTCACTAGTTGCTATGAGTCTATTTACATTGTATACATGATCATGATTTAATTTTGGCAGAATATATATGTCAAAAAATTTATCCATTACTTTTAGGCTTTCAAATTTGTTGGGATACCGATTTTTAAAGTACATTCAATGTTTTAATTAAATGTTTTCTTTATTTACATTTCAAATGCTATCCCAAAAGTTCCCTGTACCCTCCCCCACCCTGCTTCCCTACCCGCCCACTCCCACTTCTTGCCCTTGGCGTTCCCCTTTAATGGGGCATATAAAGTTTACAAGACCAAGGGGTCTCTCTTCCCAATGATGGCTAACTATGCCATCTTCTGCTACATATGGATCTAGAGACATGAGCTCTGGGGGTACTGTTTAGTTCATATTGTTGTTCCACCTATAGGGTTGTAGACCCCTTCAGCTCCATGGGTACTTTCTCTGACTTCTCTATTGGGGGCCCTGTGTTCCATCATATAGATGACTGTGAAAATCCACTTCTGTATTTGCCAGGCACTGGTATAGCCTCAAAAGAGACAGCTATATCAGGGTCCTTTCAGCAAAATCTTACTGGCATATGCAATAGTGTCTGGGTTTGGTGGCTCATTATGGGATGGATCCCTGGGTAGGGTAGTCTCTTAGCTCCAAACTTTGTCTCTGTAACTCCTTTCATGGGTATTTTGTTCTCTATTCTAAGGAGGAATGAAGGATCCACACTTTGGTCTTTGCTCTTCTTGAATTTCTTATGTTTTGCAAATGGTATCTTGGATATTCTAAGTTTCTGGGCTAATATCCACTTAGTGGTGAGTGCATATTAAGTGACATCTTTTGTGATTGGGTTACCTCACTAAGGATAATATCCTCAAGATACATCCATTTGCCCAAGAATTTCATAAGTTCATCGTTTTAAATAGCTGAGTAGTACTCCATTGTGTAAATGTACCACATTTTCTGGATCCATTCCTCTGTTGAGGGAAATCTGGCTTCTTTCCAGCTTCTGGCTATTATAAATAAGGCTGCTATGAAAAGTTAGTGGAGCATGTGTTCTTATTACCAGTTGGAACACCTTCTGGGTATATGCCCAGTAGAGGTATTGCTGGATCTTCCAGTGGTACTATGTTCAGTCTGAGGAACCTCCAGACTTATTTCCAGAGTGGTTGTACCAGCTTGCAATCCCACCAGCAATGGAGGAGTGCTCCTCTTACTCCACATCCTTGCCAGCATCTGCTGTTATCTGAATTTTTTATCTTAGCCATTCTGACTAGAGTGAGGTGGAATCTCAAGGTTGTTTTGATTTGCGTTTCCCTGATGTTTAAGGAAGTTGAACATTTTTTCAGGTGTTTCTCAGCCCTTCAGTATTCCTCACTTAAGAATTCTTTGTACCCCATTTTTAAATGGGGTTATTTGAATTTCTAGAGTCCAGCTTTTTGAGCTCTTTGAATATGTTGGATATTAGTCCCCTGTCAGATTTAGGATTGGTAAAAATCCTTTCCCAATCTGTTGGTGGTCTTTTTGTCTTATTGACAGTGTCTTTTGCCTTACAGAAAGTTTGTAATTTTATAAGGTCCAATTTGTCAATTCTTGATCTTACAGCACAAGCCATTGCTGTTCTGTTTAGGAATTTTTTTCCCAGTGCCCTTATCTTCCAGGATTTTCCCCAAATTCTCCTCTGTAAATTTCAATGTCTCTAGTTTTATGTGGAGGTCTTTGATCCACTTAGACTTGAGATTTATACAGGATATAAGAATGGATCAATTTGAATTTTTCTACATGAAAATCGCCAGTTGTGCCAGCACCATTATTTCAAAATGTTGTCTTTTTTCCACTGGATTGTTTTAGCTCCCTTATCAAAGATCAAGTGACCATAGGTGTGTGGATTCATTTCTGGATCAACAATTTTATTCCATTGATCTACCTGTCTGTCAGTGTACCAGTACCGTGCTGTTTTTATTACAATTGCTCTGTAGTACAGCTTGAGGTCAGGCATGGTGATTCCACCAGAGGTTCTTTTATTGTTGAGAATAGTTTTTGCTATCCTAGGTTTTTTATTATTCCAGGTGAATTTGTAAATTTCCCTTTCTATCTCAGTGAAGAATTGAGATGGAATTTTGATGGGGATTGCATTGAATTTCTAGATTGCTTTTGGCAGGATAGCCATTTTGACTATATTAATACTGCCAATCCATGAGCATGGGAGATCTTTCCATCTTCTGAGATCTTCTTCAATTTCTTTCTTCAGAGACTTGTAGTTCTTATCATACATATCTTTCACTTCCTTAGTTAGAGTCACACCAAGGTATTTTATATTATTTGTGACTATTGTGAAGGGTGTTGTTTCCCTAATTTCTTTCTCAGCCAGTTTTTTCTTTGTGTAGAGAAAGGCCACATATTTATTTGAGTTAATTTTATAGCCAGCTACTGCAATGAAGCTATTTATCAGGTTTATGAGTTCTCTGGTGGAATTTTTAGGGTCATTTATATATACTATCATATCGTCTGCAAATAGTGATATTTTGACTTCTTCCTTTCCAATATGTATCCTTTTGATCTCCTTTTGTTGTCGAATTGCTCTGGTTAGGACTTCAAGAACTATATTGAATAGGTAGGGAGAAAGTGGGCAGCATTGTCTAGTCCCTGATTTTATTGGAATTGCTTTCAGTTTCTCTCCATTTATTTTGATGTTGGCTACTGGTTTGCTGCATATTGTTTTTATTATGTTTAGGTATGGGCATTGAATCAGAGATCTTTCCAAGGCTTTTATCATGAATGGGAGTTAAATTTTGTCAAATGCATTCTCAGCATCTAATGAGATGATCATGTGGTTTTTATCTTTGAGTTTGTTTATATAGTGAATTACCCTGAAAGATTTCCGTATATTAAACCATCACTTCATCCCTTGGATGAAGCCTACTTCGTCATGATGGATGATCGTTTTGATGTGTTCTTGTATTTCATTTGCAACGAATTTATTGAACATTTTTTGCATCGATATTCATGAGAGAAATTTGTCTGAAGTTCTCTTTCTTTGTTGGATCTTTGTGTGGTTTAGGTATCAGAGAAATTGTGGCTTCATAGAATGAATTGGGTAGAGTTCCTTCTGTTTCTATTTTGTGGAATAGTTTGAGGAAAGTTGGAATTAGGTCTTCTTTGAAGGTCTGATAGAACTCAGAACTAAACCCATCTGGTCCTGGGCTTTTTATGTTTGGGAGACTATTGATGACTACTTCTATATCTTTAGAGGAAATGGGACTGTTTAGATCATTAATCTGATCCTGATTAACTTTGGTACCTGGTGTCTGTCTAGGAAGTTTGCCATTTCATCCAGGTTTTCCACTTTTGTTGAGTATAGCCTTTTGTAGTAGGATCTGATGATGTTTGTATTTCCCCAGGTTCTGTTGTTATGGCTCCTTTTTTATTTCTGATTTTGTTAATTAGAATACTGTCCCTGTGCCCCAGAGACTTATTTCCAGCATTGCTTCTCACACATGATGTGCCTTTTCAGCCACCATGATGTATCCTAATGATTTCTGTGCATCAGTTCACTCTATTGACCAAATTTCTTGCAGATCAATATGAAGATTGCTTTCATATAGTAATGTTGTTTAGATACATAAGTGACTCTATAGAATTCTGGATTTTTGCCAGGATAATGTAATAAAGATAGAGTCAAGAATAGATGTGCCCCTGATCATAGAATAGTATGTAAAGACTGCATAATAAAGAATATAATGAGCTTTCTTAAATTGCACTAATAAAGGAAAATGGCTTGGGAAAAATTTGTGATCAAGGACAAACATTAATCCTAGGTCAGGTCTAAGGATGTGCCATAGGTGTGCATTATGAAAAAGCAAGGCCATGGGGAACTTTTGCTTTAAACTTATACTGAGCCTATCGCATGAAACACTGCTTTGAACATACAATTGAGAGACTTCAGTATTTTCCTTTTGTGTAACATTTTGTTTATGAGTTAAATTTACCTTACATAAATATTTTGCCTAAAATGCTATAAAAAGCTGAAAGCAAAAGTAAAGATGCATTATGCCCCTTTTCTGCTTCTTCTAATGTGTGTGTGTGTGTGTGTAGGGGTTCTGACCTCCTCTCTTTTTCTCTTCTCTTCTCTTCTCTTCTCTTCTCTTCTCTTCTCTTCTCTTCTCTTCTCTTCTCTTCTCTTCATTCATGAAGAGTTAACAAAGCCTTTTGCCTGGCCAGCAAGAGGCCCTTGAGTCAAAGAAAAAAGAGCCAAAGTAACTAAGCCTATTTTCTTAACCCTTGCTGCTATCAGCAAGACTTAGTCTCCAGAAGCCATCAAGTTTTTCCCTCCCAGAAGAGAAAGAGTGAAATAGTCAGAAGAACATAGAGAGTTAAATTGTCAGAAGCCATCAACTTCTGGCCCCCAGAACAATAAGAGAGTTAAATGACAGACATGATCAGTCATTGGCTTTGATCGATTTCTGTGTCCCACCTCAGTACGTGGCCCTCAGGGCAGGACCCCGGCACCTTCCTCTATCAATCTGCACCACATATTTTAAAGAAAAGTTCTATCATTGGACCTGGAGCTAACCTACTGGGTAAACTGGTTAGACAGTGAGATCCAGGGATCATTCTGTCCTCACACCCCATGGATAGCATAACTAGTTGGCTACCACATCTTTTGTAGTCATGGAAAACTAAGTTCAGAGGAAAGATCCCACTCAAATGATCCTTGTATGGCAAGAGCTCGAACCATAGAGATATTTTCACAGACCTGGTGTAGTTGTTTTTAAAATTAAGGTGTGTTCTGACCTAAACAAAATGCAGATCATCACAAGGGGCAGATGTGATTCTGTGAAGTGACCAGCATCTGTTCTCAAAGAAGCAAAAGAAACTGGAGATTGTAAAACCTAAACATGAGGCAGTTCAAAAACACATTAGTCCAGAAGACACAGAGTCCCTTGTGCTATTAAGCACTATACTACCCACACAGAAAAATAAATTCATAATTTAAGATGAAATATTTATCTAAAAATACTTCATTCAGTGCTGAGAGTTAACCAATGATGGAGTTCTGTGTAGTATATGTGAGACCTTGATTCAAATGGAAATATATCACAAGTACATCTATCATTTTTATTAATAAACACTGCTTTGAAAAATCACTATTCACTGTTTGTCTCATCCAAGAGATCAGCCTCACATTTCCTTTAGAAACAACCCATTTCTGTCACTTGTCTGAGATATGAGTTAGCAGAGTAACAAATAACTCAGGGAGAATGCAGTTGAGAGTCCTCAAGACAAGACACCTTTCTTCCTCCGTCCTCTGTTTGGGCTTATATTAGCCAGTGCATCTGGGCCAAATGGATTGCATAAAACTAAAAACACTACTCATCAGAAAAAAATTAATATCAATGTCAAGAAGGATAAATTTCCTGCAATCAATGGTATGAGTGTCATTTTCAAAAAGGAAGAGTTGTAGCAAGTACTGTAGGGATGTATAGAAGGGAGCCCCTGTACTGAGTCCATGGGGATGTGGTTCTCCTATGACACTGGCAAATAGTGAGAAGGTCCTGCAGAGAATTACACACAGAAGACCATGTGATCTGGCAATCTCACATCTGGGTGAATAGACAGGAGAAGCAGAGAGCAGGGAAAAAAAAAAAAAAAAAACAAGAAAGAGGAAAAGGAAGAGAAGAAACATGAGAAAAGGAGGGGCCAGAAGCTTCATTAGGACTGAGCCTGAGAAGAGAGAGGGTAATGGACATGAATCAATATAATCTCAGCATATTATAAACAACCATAGTATTGTTTTTAAGTAGAATAGGTGGCATAGATTGAAGAAAAGTTTTGAATAAGATACAATGTCTGTGCTTGTATTTGTATCTTTGTGTAGATTTGTCTCTATTCTTACATGCCTGTCTGCCTGGGTGTTTGTGCATTTGCTTTGGAGGTGGATATTTTCTCATAATATACAATTAGTTTACATTACTGAGGCTCACACAGCATCTGACCAAAACCCAGCTGAAGGGTCATGTGCCCATGGGGCTTGGAGTAAGAGCTTGCCTTCAGGCTTGGGCCTCCATTCCCCTGGAAAGTCTTTGAACACAGACCAGCTTTCCTTACTGCCTAAGATCCCCAGTGGTTCTCAGAACACTTGAAGCTGAGGACACAGCTCAGCAGCTCCTGCCATCCTCTTTTCGATGTGTGTCTGACACTGTGATGGTCATATGCTCAGTCTGCTCTGTTTTAACCTTTTCAATCAGGTGCATGGTGTTGAACATGAATAATGAGATTGTGGCATGTGCTGTGGGTCACACAAAATACAATTGATAATATTATGCAGAGCAGACTAATACTATACAGAGCAGACCCAGAAGAGGAGCCTCTTGCTGGTAATGAAGTTGCTTCTTCCTTTACCTCTCTCTCTCTCTCTCTCTCTCTCTCTCTCTCTCTCTCTCTCTCTCTGCACATGTGCATGTGCGTGTGTGTGTGTGTGTGTGTGTGTGTGTGTGTGTGTGTGTATTTATCTAGTTTGGTTTAACTTTTTTCCTATTTCTACCTTCTTGATATTAACAATCAGGGCATTGATCCTTTATACTTCTCTTTCTTCTGGCTGTTGCAATCACTCCTGAGTGCTGGGTATCTAAGGAGGACCTTGAGGTTACTGGTGTTTATTGTAAGTAAGATTGAATAAACCAAATTCTGTCACCAAAATATCATTTTATATAGAAAAAGGTGATTTTATAAAAGACAGGAGGGCTAGACATAAAGCTTTGTTATAGAGTGCTATCCTACCATGTGCTACCTTACATTCAAGAACCAAAACCACTAAAGAATGCCACAGACCCTCTGGATCCCCTGTCTGCGTGGGTCGAGTTCTCTTGAGGAAGTGGGCAAAGATTCGGCGAATGACAAACAGACCACACAAGGGAGTATGAATCTGAGTGTATTGTGTCAAGTTGAGCATCAGACTTTCATACAGAAGAAAATAGTGAGTTAGGTAACACATCTTCAAGGTACAATGAGATCACCGGATGCTTAATGACTCTTACACAAGGCAGAGGAATGCAGTCACAGAAAGGACCGACAGGAACTGGGTAATAAAACAATTGAAACAAAATCAGCTCTATCTAAGGTCAGTTATGATTTTAGGAGCTGTGGTAGATACAGCAAAAGAAGTTAAAATTGCAATTAAGGCAGTAATTCCTAAAATCAGAGCTACAACAAATCTCTTTGGTCTTATAAGCTCGTTTAACCTTTTTAAAGTTTGTAATCCTGAATCCTCAAACCAAGGATCATTTCCTAACTCAACAGGCAGTAACACATAAGCAGGTCTTTTTAACAATATCATAACCTCAGATTCCTTATCCAAATTAGGATTCACACAATTAGTTAATAGGCAAGAAATGCAACTTATATGAAAAGATTTGCCAAGATTGGTTATCTTCACTCTATCAAAATTACCCAACAATACAGCATATGGGTTATGTATACAAGCTTTCACAGCTATAGGGGAGTTGGCCTAAATGGCCAAAACATTGTCTCTGACAAACATCTTGTCCATTCTCTGTACCAGTCTCTCAGCCTCATGAGTCAGCTTTTAGTTGTTCTTATTTTAAGTCGGCACCAGGTCAGCTCTCATTGCTGCAGTCTGTGGAGGGAGATAGGAAGAGTTTCTTCATTCTGCTTGCAAGTGTTTGCTCTCCTCGATTCCTCCTTCTGTGTGCGCTCAGTACAGCTTTCCTGTCACCACTGTCAGGGCACTCAGGAACTCACAGGTCAGAGCGTCACATGAATCATTCTGGAAGTTAGCATGCTCTTGCAGCTTCTGTGGAAAAAACACAAAGATTGCCCCCTTTCCCCCCTGTATTAACTTCCTGTCCAGGATCATGCCGTGTGCCAATTAGTGGATCCGTTCACTTCACTTAGGTATATGTATGCCTGGTTGTAGAATACTGTAAGGCACTCACTCAGCAATGAGGTTTTTGGCATCTAAATTTTAGCATTGCAATAGAATGTTAAAACTTTACTTGTAGATGAAAAACGATAATGTTTTCTTTGCCAAAGAATGGCTGTGGACACATTTAATAATAACTAGAATATGTACCTAATATTTGATTACCACTGATTATAATTGATACCAATTGATCACAGCTTTCTCTACTTTCCAAAGCTTTTTTGTTTTTCACCAGTTAATTTGAATCTTACTTGATAGTATCTAACAAAGGCTTAAGTTCTCCTGTGGTGAGTTTAAGATGAGGTCTTAGCTAATTAACATCTCCTGGAAGCTTTTGAAAATAATTTGTAATAAACAACATCCCCTTTTTTCTTAAATTTTCTTGTACCACAAGAAAACTTGAAAATCAATTGCAATACAAAGCTATTTACTGTCTGTAGTTTTGCATCTTTATTCTCAAACCACATGGCAAAGGAGGAACCACTAATGATATTCTGAAGGGAATTATTAAATATAAAAAAAACAGAAAAGAATCCAAGAGAAAAAATTTCTGTTAAAAAAAATGATTCCAAATTGCATCCTACAACCTCTAGTGCAATTGACAATTATATACAACTGCATTGAAGATAATGTAACCTGTTCTACTTGTATTGCATGATTAAGGATTCACTTACTGCAAACCTCCCTACCCCAGTTTTTGGCTTCCAAGGCCTGCACAATGTGACTAATATTTTCTTTTGCATATTTTGGAATTGGAAATCCAGACATTACCAAGAAAAAGTTCCTGATTTTTCATCTCCATTTTCTCTAAGCACAGAGGTAATCTCAGGCACTGGAAATTCTGCTCTGCACCTCCTTTTATCATGTTAGGAACCTCCCCCAATGCAAAGTAGCCCTTTGGCTCAGAATAAAAGCCAAGGCCTAGCTGAGGAGCCTTATCTCCTCACTAGAGCCCCCACCAGAGCATGGCTGTCCTGGTGCTGTTCCTCTGCCTGGTTGCATTTCCAAGCCGTAAGTGTTTCAGAGTTTCAGGAGAGGGACTTGGGCATTTAATCTATAGGATGACTGACTGGTGATGATATTGCTTGTCCCCAGGTGTCCTGTCCCAGGTGCAGCTGAAGGAGTCAGGACCTGGCCTGGTGCAGCCCTCACAGAGCCTGTCCATCACATGCACTGTTTCTGGGTTCTCATTAACCAGCTCTGGTGTACACTGGGTTCGCCAGCCTCCAGGAAAGGGTCTGGAGTGGATGGGAGCAATATGGAGTAGTGGAAGCACAGACTATATAATTCAGCTCTAAAATCCCGACTGAGCATCAGCAGGGACACCTCCAAGAGCCAAGTTTTCTTAAAAATGAGCAGTCTGCAAACTGACGACACAGCCATGAACTACTGTACCAGAGCCACAGTGAGGGGAGTCCAGAGTTAACCTGTGCTAAAAAACCTCTCTACAGTGATGCTCAGGACCAGCAGGGGCAATAACAACCAACAAGGACATTCCAGAAATTTCAGAATCTAGGAAGTTCTGGCCTATGCTATGTGAGTATCTGTTTAAATGTTAAAGATTCCAGCCATGGAAGTTTTCTAGAACTAGCCATTCAGTGTCATAGTTTATTAAACTTCATGTTTCTTCACACAATAGACTTAGTAAGTGCTTCTATAATCTAATAGTGTAAAATAAGAACAAATTATTAAGTTGATACTTATGAAGAAAACTCAGTGAAACACTGTGTGGGTGAGGAGAGCCAGGGAGGTTTGGTAACGTTGACCAACATCCATACATTTTATTATTGAAATAACCCTTTCCCTCTAACTGACTAGTCTTCTCATTCTACACTCTCTATGCTATGATCTGCTGCATGGTGGTGGTCAGTGAGACAAAGCCTGGTCATGCTGAGCTAAGGTTAGAAGCGCCAGAGACCCTGAAGTGACAGTAGGAGCTTTGCCTGTTCCTGGCACCAGGCCCTTGTCATTTAGCTACAGCTTTCCACAGCCCCCTGTAGAGAGATTTGTGGCCATTAGACACTTAGGGGCAACACCGCCAAGCCCTTCCACATGTAGATGATACATCACTAACTTCTCAGACCAAGCTAATAGGAAGCAACTGTCAGACCCCATCCCACCCCAAAACTGTATATAAAGACCCTATACAGAAGAAATAAAGGTATGTGAGAATTACTTCCTCTTCAAAGAGCTTCTGTCATAAGAGCTGTAACACCACCACCAGGGAAGAGAATGGCATTCCCAAAATGCTGCCAGGAGCTCCCCTGCATGCTGGCAGCCAGTGTAGCATCTCAGAGTTACAGTGGGAGTGGCAGCAGCAGTAGCAGGGGCCTCAATGGCAAGGCCTCCCCCTGCTCATGACCTTTGCCCTTCACTTGAACCCTCTCATCTGGCCTGGCCTGATATCTCCATGGAAAGCCTCCAATAAACATTCCCACAATCACCCTGCTCTAATTTTACTTTACCACAGATCAGTTTGGGGTTTCCATTTGATACGATGTTTTGTTTGCTTGGACCTCCTCTACCTGGTAACTTTTCTATCCCGAACCCGCGGGATTCAGTTATTTCAGTTATTTCGTGGGAGCGAGGAGGACCGTTTGTCTGTAAGAAAGGACAGGCGGGGAGAGAAAGAAACGGAGACCATGTGTTGTGAAGTTTTAGTCACGGTCTCATTTACTAAGGCACAATACCTAGTTATATACATACAGCAAAAAGAGCGGGAAAGGGAAGCTGAGGAGAGAGAACAAAGACTTCAAAGTGAAGGACATATGAGAAGGTGTAAATGGCAGGCTTGAGACATCCTGTGATTTATTTCAGAGTCCTGGCACCTGCATATCTCAGAATGCAGGTTCTTTCTTAAGAGTCCTAGGTGTCAATTCAGGGCACAAAGACTATCCAGTTCCGAGGAGCAGCCTTGTGTGAAATGGAAGGTGACTCAGCTCCCAACAAATGGTTAATTGGCTCTCAGGTGGGAGCTGTTAAAGGCCTGGTTTCTATCAGCCTGGTTTCCCACACTTTTCCAAGCTGTAAGGGTTTCAGGCTTTCAGGAGAGGGATATAGGTTTGACATCTATGACATGTATGACTGATGATGATGTTGTCTGTCCCCAAGTACCCTGTAGAGGTACAACTGAAGTAGTCAGGACCCAACCTGCTGCAAAGTGACAAAGTTTCAATAAGCAAGTGAAAGATCTCTATGACCAGAAGTTCAAGTTTCTGAAGAAAGAAATCAAAGAAGACCTCAGAAGTTGGAAAGATCTCCCATAGTCATGGATTGGCAGGATTAATATAGTAAAAATGATCATCTTGCTGACAGCAATCTGCAGATTCAATGCAATCCTCATCAAAATTCCAAATCAATTCTTCACAGACTTAGAAAGAGAAATTTTCAAATTAAACTGGAGTAATAAAAAAACCAGGAAAACTATTCTCAACAATTAAAGAACTCCTGGCAGAAGCAACATCACTGACCTCAAGATGAACTACAGAGTAATTGTAAAAAAAAAAAAAAAATGCATGGTATTGGTACAGTGACAGGCAGATAAATCAATGTCATGAATTGAAGACCCAGAAATGAACCCACACACCTGTGGTCACTTGATCTTTGACAAATGAGCTAAAACCATCCATTGGAAAAAAGATAGCATCTTCAACAAATGGTGCTGGTTCAACTCTCAGTCAGCATATAGAAGAATTCAAATCGAGCCATTCTTATCTCCTTGTGCAAAGCTCAAGTGAGTCTAGGATCTCCACATAAAACCAGATACACTGAAACTAATAGAAAAAAGTGAGGAAGAGCCTCGAGTACATGGGGAGAGGGGAAAATTTCCTGAACAGAACAAAAATAACTGTTTTAAGATCAAAAATTGACAAATGGGACCTCATAAAACTGAAAAGCTTCTATAAAGCAAAGGACACTGGCACTAGGACAAACAGCACATTGGGAAAGATCTTTACCAATCCAACATCCTATAGGAGGCTAATATCCAATATAGATAAAGAACTCAAAAGTTAGACTCCAGAAAAACAAATAAAGAATTCTTTTTTTTTTCACAGAATACTAATGTGTTTATAAATATATTATTATCTTTTTTCCAACTTTTATTAGATATTTTCTTCATTTACATTTCAAGTGTTATCCAGAAAGTTCCCTATACCCTCCCCCCTCCTGGCCCTGCTCCCCTAACCACCCGCTCCCACATCTTGGCCCTGGCGTTCCCCTGTACTGAGGCATATAAAGTCTGCATGACCAAGGGGCTTCTCTTCCCAATGATGGCCAACTAGGCCATCCTCTTCTATATATGCAGCTAGAGACATGAGCTCAGGGGGTACTAGTTAGTTCATGGTTATTCTTCCACCTAGAGGGTTGAAGACCCCTTCAGCTCCTTGGGTACTTTCTCTAGCTCCTTCCTTGGGAACCCTGTGTTCNGATCTCTGTAACTCTTTCAATGTGTGCTTTGTTCTTAATTCTAGGAAGGGGTGATGTGTCCACATTTTGATCTTCCTTCTTCTTGAGTATCATGTGTTTAGTAAATTGTATCTTGGGTAGTCTAGGTTTCTGGGCTAATATCCACATATCAGTGAGTACATGTTATGTGAGTTCTTTTGTGATTGGGTTACTTCACTCAATATGATGGCCTCCAGATCCATCCATTTGCCTAGGAATTTCATATATTTATTATTTTTAATAGCTGAGTAGTACTCCATTGTGTAGATATACCAAATTTTTGTATCCATTCCTCTGTTGAGGGACATCTGGGTTCTTTCCAGTTTCTGGCTATTATGAATACGGCTGCTATGAACATAGTGGAACATGTGTCCTTATTACCAGATGGAATATCTCCTGGATATATGCCCAGTAGAGGTATTGCAGGATCTTCCGGTAGTATTATGTCCAATTTTCTGAGGAACCGCCAGACTGATTTCCAGAGTGGTTGAACCAGCTTGCATTCCCACCAACAATGGAGAAGTGTTCCCCTTTCTCCACATCCATGCCAGCATCTGTTGTCACCTGAATTTTTGAACAGAAATAAAGAATTCTTAACTGAGGAATATCAAATGGCTGAGAAGCGCCTAAAGAAATGTTCAACATGCTTAGTCATCAGGGAAATGCAAATCAAAACAACCCTGAAATTCCATCTCACGCCAGTCAGAATGGTTAAGATAAAAAAATTCAGATGATAGCAGATGATAGCGAGGATCTGGAGAAAGAGGAACATTCCTCCATTGTTGTTCAGACTGCACACTGGTACAATGACTCTGGAAATTAGTCTGGAGGTTCCTCAGAAAACTGGACATAGTAATACCTGAAAAGACAGCTATATACCTCGTAATCATTTACCCAAAAGGTGCTCCAACATATAACAAGGACACATGTTCCACTATGTTCAGACAAGCCTTACTTATAATAGCCAGGAGCTCGATAGAACCCATATGTCTTTCAACAGAGGAATGGATACAGAAAATGTGGTACTTTTACACAATGGAATACTAGTCAGCTATTAAAAACGATGAATTTATGAAATTCTTAGGCAAATGGATGGAACTAGAAAATATTATCCTGAGTAAGGTAACCTAGTAATGAAAGAACACACATAGTATGCACTCACTGATAAGAAGATATCAGCCCAAAGCTTGGAATAACTAAGATACAATCCACAGTCCACATGAAGCTCAAGAAGAAGAAAGACCAAAGTGTGTATTCTTCAGTCCTTCTTAGAAAGGGGGACAAAATACTCATGGGAGGAAACACAGAGACAAAGTATAGAGCAGAGACTAAAGAAAAGGCCATCCAGAGACTGACCCACCTGGGGATCCATCCCATATACAATCACCAATCCCAGACACTATTGAGGATACCAACAAGTGCTTGATGATAGGAGCCTGATATACCTGTCTTGTGAAAGGCTCTGCCAGAGTCTGACAAATGTAGGGGTGGATGTTCAAACATTGGACTGAGCACTGGGTCCCCAATAGAGGATTTAGAGAAAGGACTTAAGGAACTGAAGGTGTTTGCAACCCCATGAGAAGAACAACCAACCAGACCCCCCAGAGCTCCCAAAGACTAAACCACCAACCAAAGGATACACATGGAGTGACCCACAGCTCCAGCTGCATGTGTGTCAGAGGATTCTCATCAAAGGAATAAGAGGCCCTTGGTCCTATGAAGTCTTGATGCCCCAGTATACAGGAATGCCAAGGCGTAGTAATGGGAGTGGGTGGTTGGATAGGGGGAACACCCTTATAGAAGCAGGGGGAGAGGGATGGTTTAGGAGGGGTTCTGGAAGGGAATCCCTGAAATGGGATAACATTTGAAATGTAAATAAATAGAATACCAAATAAAAGAAAAAAATTAACAGAGGGAAAAAAAGAAAAAGATGCCAAAATATATATAATATACATACAGAACACCAAAGAGATTGTACTGCTAAAGAAAATATTCCAACCACATAATAATCAAGCCACTAAATATACAAAAAGAAATAATATTAAAACCTACAAGGGAAAAATTCAAGTAATATTTAAAAGCAGACTTATCAAAATTATACCTGATTTTTCATCTGAGACACTAAAATCTACAAGGGCCTGGACAGATGTCTTGCAGACACTAAGAGACCACAGATGTCAAACCAGACTAATATACCCGCAAAACTTTAAATCAAGATATCTATGTCAAACTCAAATTTAAACAATATTTTCTACTGACTCATACCTATACAGGATACTGGAAGGAAATCATAGTAAACCTATTCATATATGATATGATTGGACACAGAAGTGACCCCNAGGGTTGAAGACCCCTTCAGCTCCTTGGGTACTTTCTCTAGCTCCTTCTTCCTTGGGAACCCTGTGTTCCATCTAGTAGCTGACCGTGAGCTTCCACCTCCATGTTTGCCAGGCATTGGTATATTTTCCCCTGAGACCTCTATATCCGGGCCCTTTCAGCACCATCTTGCTGGCATATGCTATAGTGGCTATGTTTGGTGACTGATTGTGGGATGGATACCTGGCAGCTGCAGTCGTTGGGTCCATCCTTTGGATTGAGCTGCACAAATGCTCCCTTTAACTCTTTCAATGTGTGCTTTGTTCTTAATTCTAGGAAGGGGTGACGTATGACTTCACTTTTGATCAAGAACAGCAACAACATGTTATTGTGGTTCTACCTCTCTGTACTATGAAATCATCCACACTGATGTAAGTAAAATATTGAACAAATAGTACAGACAAGAATGCTCCTCTGAAGTTAAACAGAAGTAGCAATATTATGGAAATGCCCTTGAGACTCTCTCCTCTAGGATATGCTCTGTGATTATATTTTTATGAATAATTGAGATATTCAAAACAGTAGTCTCTTCTCAATATTGACTAATTGTTTCCCATGTCTGAAATCTAATTCTTCAGGAGAAAACATAGATCAAAGCAAAGATAATAGAGAGGTAATGTTCCCTTGAACAGGCATCTTTCTGCCCACCACGTTATGATTAGAATCCTTCCTTTTGGTCAGTGCATATGGTCAGAACACTTTGCATAAAGCCAACTTCTCCAGTCACCAGGTGAATAGAAATGAATGATAAATGATAATAAATGATAAATTGTTCTATAACCAATGGAATGAGAACAATTAATGAATATATGAAAAAAAAATGAAAAGAAGTGTGGTGTGGTTGGAGATAAAGGGTACTTGTTCCCAAATAACATGAGCATGATCCTGTATGACACTGTCAAGTAGTGTGCAGGATCCCGTGGGACTATAAATGAAGACAACATGACCCAGCAGTTTCATGCCTGGGTATATAACAATGATAAGGAGTGACATTTTCATTTCAAATAGATTATTCTATTTCTGTGTTCACTTCTAGAGCTAACAGTTGCACTGTCTCTCACTGCTGACTTCTCTGTAGGGAGGCCTGCATTGTGACATCCTATGAAGACACCTTCATTGAATGGTGCTTGTAAGTGGCACATCCTCCTCCTATGTCATATCAACATGGAACTTGTCCTTGAGTAAAAGTAGGAACAGAAGTCACCTCTGTCTGATTGTTAAAAAAAAATCTCTTGAGGTATAGTGGCATTAAAGGATGTCTACTTACTAACATGTATTATATTGCATTTACATGTGTGCAAACACAAACCAATAGATTGTAAGACCGAAAAACTTTCATTGCTTTTCTGAAGTTCAAGTCAATATTCCCTCACCTGATCAGGTGAGCCTTTATATGGCATAGGTACTGACAATATTTATTGTCAGAAATCTGGACAGGTTCTTCTGGCCTTTTCCCCTAAATTTGTATAGAGGTGGACTGATATTTTTCCTACTGGAAGTAGACCCTTCTTGTCTCTCTGTTTTCTAAACTGAAGGAGGATTGTCTCCAGCCTTTGCTTTTACAGGTCCTGTGTCTTCATGATTTGGGAATACACTGTATGCAACATCTTTCTATACTACTGTCTTGAAACTCAGCAGATACTCAGCAAATTATTATATGTTTTTAACACATACATGAAAAATAGAAAAAAAAAAGTGGTAGTTGTCATCCTACAGGAAGTTTACAGTACCCTGATAGGCATGGAAAACGCACTACCTCTGTTCCTTTTCAGCACCCTGACAAATCAGGTTTCTCCAAATCTTCATCCACTTTCCATCAAGTATATATTATATTTTGCTACTGTTTCCCATCCATTCAGGACTTGCCAGATCACACACACAAACTGCCAAGGGTCCTCTATTTCTCCCACTGTGCTATCAACCAACATAATGGTTGACCCTATGTTGTTAGCTCCCAGAATTTTCTTCTAGGGATCTTTAAATCCCAACCTACAACTGCCACAATATAGAATTCCTCCTCCAGAGAAATGGTTAAATAGGAAAAAGTTACCCTAAATTTTAATTAAACACCCTGGTTATTCTAATTATGTTTATTGGGGAAAATGAAGACTAACCTAACACACCACAAACACACTCTCAAGCATCTGGTGCAAAGAGGCAAAAATAAAATGGTGGAGGAGTTCACGGAATAAATGGATAATTTCAGGATGCCAAACAACCAAATTTTCTCAAAGAGAAATAGATCTCCATAGCAAACTCTGAGTAGTAGACAGACAAGGACCTGGAATGTCTTAGATGCAAGCCTCCATAAAAGCTGAGTACAGCATGCTGTCATGAATAAGTCAAATTCCAAAAATTCCCATGAGAGAATGAGTTCTGCTAACATAACATTGCAAGTGTAACCATGTCCAAAAGCCACATTAAAAAAAAAAAAATGTCATGAGCAGCCCCGGGCAGTAAGAAAGAATAAGCTCATATCTAGAAACAAAATTGTGTGGGCTACTTAATTACACATATATACTAGGACACATGGCAGTATGAAAGCAAAGCAAGTTTTATGTACACATGCTAAGCAAAACTAAATGGGGTGTGGTGAAATTTTATCCAAAAAATGTGAATATGAAACTTCCATACATAGTCAAACACTGCAACATACAACTGTGACTTTGATGTCTTATATCTACTATGAGGACCACCTTCTGCCCAACTCCAACTCCAGAGCATGCTATAGCAGGAAGATATGCAAATAATTCTTCTCTGAACTCATATAAACCAGCCCTGCCCTGAGTCTGTAGCTCTGACAGAGGAGCCAAACCCTGGATTCCCAGGTCCTAACATTCAGTGATCAGCACTGAATACAGACCATGGACTCCATGCTCAATTTAGTTTTCCTTGTCCTTATTTTAAAAGGTAATTTGTAGAGATGAGATTCTGTCTGTTGTATGCACATAGGAAATACAAAAAAATGTTTGTTTCATTATTTTGTTTTGTTAGTGACAGTTTTCTTACCAGTATTTTCTGTTTGCAGGTGTCCAGTGTGAGGTGCAGCTGGTGGAGTCTGGTGGAGGCTTAGTACAGCCTGGAGGGTCCCGGAAACTCTCCTGTGCAGCCTCTGGATTCACTTTCAGTAGCTATAGCATGAACTGGATTCGTCAGACTCCAGAGAAGGGGCTGGAGTGGATTGCATACATTAGTAGTAGCAGTAGTAACATCTACTATGCAGACACAGTGAAGGACCGATTCACCATCTCTAGAGACAATGCCAAGAGCACCCTGTTTCTGCAAATGAGCAGTCTAAGGTCTGAGGACACGGCCATGTATTACTGTGCAACACACAGTGAGGTAAAGTTACTGTGAGCCCAAGCACAAACCTACTGCAGGGCACTTGGGACCAGCAGGGGGCGCTGAGAGAACACAAAGCTCCTAGTTACTGAGACAATCTATTCAGAAAGACCTGGAGGGAAGGGAAGGCTGGCCTCCTCTCTGTCTAGGTTGCCTCTCTAAAGGAATTCTCTCTACAAGTATAGAGTGTAGTACCCATTGACTTACAGGAAAGTTGATTTAAATTTCTGATTTCCTGTGTAATGCATGTTCTGTACTCATTTATTTATTACAGTTTCTGTCTCTGTGTAGCTCTGTGTTTATTTTGTCTCTCTGTCTCTTTGTCACTCTGTTTATGTTTCTCTGTCTCTAACTGTGTCTCTCTGTCTCTCTCTGTGTCTCTCTGTCTCTCTCTCTCTCTCTCTCTCTCTCAGTGAGTGAGTGTGAATGTCTGTGTGTAAGTGTATGTGTGTCTGTTTGTATGTCTATCTGTCTGTGTGCACATGTTGAGATCAGATGACTTATATCAGTCTACACAATAACATTGTGTAGGAAATAAAGTCCATCTTGGGCCTGGATCTTACCATGGCTACCAAACCCACCTCCTTTTGTCGCTGTGTAGAACTAAATTCGCCCTCATGTGGTAAGAACTTGATGCACATAGTGATATAAACAGCCCCATTATAGATGACCTTTAAATGTAGTATAACCTCTGACTTAAACACAAAATACAGAGCAACCATACAGGGCATAAGTGATTCTGTATGCAGACCAGGAACAGAACCTGAAGAAACAAAGAATTCTTAAGAGTGTGAAACCCTAGACTCAGGGCGGAGACTCAATAAGACTCGTGATTAGAGCACAATTCAGGTAGGATTCAAGTTAAAGTACAACAGAACCAGATGATGTCAATCTCTTCACCATCCTCACACAAGGCCTATGGAACAGACCTGAGTCAGCTAGAGTGGTGGTAATAAAGTGTGTGGGATGCTCCACCACTGAGTCATGAGGAAAGTATAACTAGTAATGCTAAGCTTCAATTGAATGCAAACAGCTCCTAATCCATTCAACAGGTAACATCTCCTTTCTTTCTTACTCTCTTTCTTATACTTTAGATTGTATAGTTCCCCTAGAATTTAATGGGTCAAATGATTTTTGTCTTAATGCATTAATCCCCTTTCCCTCCCCAAAGATTCTAAGGACCTTATTTATACTGCTGTCCCAGAAATATAATGTAAAGGATTCTTGGCTCATTTTGAGTTGAAGTTACTCATCAAAACAAGTCATGTGTTGCACTGAGAACCTAAATATAGCATTCTTCACAATGGCATTCTGGAAACATATGGATGGTGTCCCTATAGAAGAATGGGTAATAGTAATCAAGGGATAATGATTGTTCAATCAAAAAATATCATCACCTGGGAAACTGTCTGATTTCTCAATTTGTCATTCATTTTGTTGCCTGTGATGATGGAATAGCTGTGTCTGTAACACACTGGTGTGATGTGACTTCTGTAGGAAGAGAAGGTGAGGGTTCTGTACTCATAGGTTTACTCATGAGAACTATATTTGGAAGATGGTCCAGGAACCACCACAAGTGCATCTATGCAGCAATTATTTCTTTTTTATTAATCATTTTATTCATTTACATTTCTAATGATATCCCCCTTCTTGGTTACCCCTCCACCAACATCCTCCTTCACCCTCCTCTATTTGCCTCTATGAGAGTGCTCCTCCATGCATTCACCCATACCTGCCTGATTCCTCCATCATACCCCTACACTGGAGCATCAAGCCTCCCTCCCCTCCCTTTGATGTCAGATAAGGTTGTCCTCTGCATACAGAAATTCTACATTCTCTGTCTTGCTCTGCCATCATGAGGTCCATCCCTGTGTGTGAAAATTATTTTTCTGAGAGAGAGAGAAAGAGAGAGAGAGAGAGAGAGAGAGAGAGAGAGAGAGAGAGAGAGAGAAGGCTTGAGCATTTTACCTACTATAGGTTCAAAACTACAACAAGACAAATCAATGAATAGTTACTGGAAAAGTCATCCAGACAGTCTGAGGTCTGAGACTGACAGTTTCTCTGATTTCACCTCAGTTTTGAACAGACTATCCTTAATGGTTTCTAAAATTTTTGGTAATTATTGCCTTCTGAGAGCCAAACACCAAAGTTCTTGTAATTTCTGTAATTTGTAAAGTAGATGTATATATTTGCACAGCAATGCAGAGGAAGGAGACTTGGAAATCATACAGCACATGGTGGGAGATTGCAACACTAAAACAAATTAAGAGAGAAATCAAATGTCACTAAATTTATGTATTTCCATAGGAGCTACAGCAACAGGGTTGAGTTGTCAACAATATACAGAGCATCACCACTACCTGGAATATATCCCCATTAATCTCATTCACTGGCCAATGGAGGGCTAGAACGTGGGACAATCACCAATGTTTACTTCACTGCTATTCCACAGTGGTCACGTAAGTCCACTCTGGGTCACATTTCACAGTATCTTATTTGTATAAAGGGGAAGCATCAACATGGTGTCATGTCACAAGAGTCTGTAAAAAATATATACTTGAACTATGTCCTAAGTAAGCAGTGCAAGAGTTTGTGATCCTGGCTTTCAGATCTGAGCAATGAACTAATTACAGATTGTGTATATTGTTCTTTCATGTTCTGTGCACATCCAGGAATGGACAGCCAAGATTATAGACATGTATCTGATGAGAAAGGAGGCTCCTGAAGTGGCCATACTCAGAGATCATCTGCCCCTAAGTGAATCAGAGGGCTCTACCTAGTCTTGAAAACACCAGGTTAAATATATTGTCACCCAAATATGAAAACTGTGTGCAATAACTCAGGAATATAGTGGTCAAGGACTACTGGGAGATAGCACTGCAGTCAAGCTCATATTAGTCTTATATATGTTTTGGGGAGTTAAATAAATACTACACATATTTAGAACTCCATCTCCACTTTGTATGCTGTCCCTAATGCATCAGCTCTTATTTCTATTTTCCTGTCCTGCTTGAGTTCCTGTCCTAATTCCTTTTCTAATGAACAGCAACATAAAGTATTGACCAAAAGAACACTTTCATCCCAAGTTCCTTTTGTCAAGGTGTTTTATC
Organism: Mus minutoides; assembly: GCA_902729485.2. Taxonomy (NCBI): domain Eukaryota; kingdom Metazoa; phylum Chordata; class Mammalia; order Rodentia; family Muridae; genus Mus; species Mus minutoides. Next base: position 21,357 of record CACVCL010022925.1, read on the forward strand.
ACAGCCATTGTAACCCACAGTACACTCCTGGTTCTCCTGCAGACACAGAATGTAGAACATTTGCTCTAATCCTTTATCTGACCATTTTCCTGGTTATTTCATGTACACCATTAAAATGTAATTCTCATTTTCAGTAACTTTAGTAAGTTACTGGTTGCTAGTATCTTTTGAAAGAAAAAAACGAAAAACTACAAAAAGAATCTATGTGTTCCATAAGGCAAGTACACTTTCCTGGAAAAAAATAAAATAAAAGACAAAGGAGTAACTGGAGATTGCCTGATACATGGAGGTCAGAGAAAGAATGTTTCTAAGCTTTTTTGTTTCATCATCAGTGAGGTATATCAAAATGAGGTAGAAATCCTTGAGGTGCAGGTAACCCAAAGAACCACAGCCGCCCTGTCCTGCTCTGCTCCAGTCTCACTGCTCAGCTGAACTCCTTGAATAGGAGGTCCAAGATGTTCCTTCAGCACACAGTTTTCAAAGTCTCAGGATTCTCCTCACAGAAGACACAGAAATGAGTCTCAGTTCAGTGTGCAGTGAACGGGCCCTGCATCAGTGGACTTCAGTTTATCTGTGCAAAGAAACCAGCAAGGAGAAATGAAGCTAATGACATACACGTAAGTCGCTGTACAAGTACCTTGTAGCTTTTACCACAATTGCTGCAGCTTGAGGTCAGGCATGGTGATTTCACCAGAGGTCCTTTTATTGTTGAGAATAGTTTTTGCTATCCTAGATTTTTGTTAATCCAGATGAGTTTGCAAATTGTCCTTTCTAACTCTGGGAAGAGTTGAGTTGGTATTTTGGTGAGGACTACATTGAATCTGTAGATTGCTTTCAGCAAGATAACCATTTTGACTATATTAATCCTGCCATGAGCATGGGAGATATTTCCATCTTCTGAGATCTTCAACTTCTTTCTTAGGAGACTTAAAGTTCTTATCATACAGTTGTTTCATTTCCTTAGTTAGAGTCACACCAGGGTATTTTATGTTATTTGTGACTATTGTGAAGGGTGTTGTTTCCCTAATTTTTTTCTCGTCCTGTTTATCGCTTCTGTAGAGAAAGGCAACTGATTTGTTTGAGTTAATTTTATATCCAGCTATACTACTGAAGTTGTTAATCAGGTTTAGGACTTCACTAGTGGAATTTTTAGGGTCACTTATATATACTATCCTATCATCTGCAAATAGTGATATTTGGACTTCTTCCTTTCCAATTTGTATCCCCTTGATCTCCTCTTGTTCTTTAATTGCTCTGGCTAGAACTTCAAGTACTATAATCAATAGGTATGGAGAAAGTGGGCAGCCTTGTCTAGTCCTTTATTCTAGTGGATTGCTTCCAGCTTCTTTCCATTTAGTTTGAGGTTGGCTACTAGTTTGCTGTATATTGCTTTTATTATGTTTAGGTATGGGCCTTAAATTCCTGATCTTCCCAAGACTTTTATCATGAATGGGTGTTGGATTTTGTCAAATGCTTCTCAGCATCTAATGAGATGATCATGTGGTTTTTCTTTTTGAGTTGTTTATATAGGGGATTAGGCTGAAGGTTTTCCATCTATTAAACCATGCCTGCATGCCTGGGATGAAGCCTAGTTGATCATGATGGATGATCATTTTGATGTGTTCTTGGATTCAGTTAGCAAGAATTTTATTGAGTATTTTTGCATCAACATTCATAAGGGAAAGTGGTCTGAAGTTCTGTTTCTTTGTTGGTTTTTTGTGTGGTTTAGGTATCAGACTAATTATGGCTTCATAGACTGAATTGGGTAGAGAAACTTCTGTTTCTGTTTTGTGGAATAGTTTGAGGAGAATTGGAATTAGGTCTTCTTTGAAGGTCTAATAGAACTCTGCACTAAATTCGTCTGGTCCTGGATACAGGCAGTCCTGAAGTGAAAAGTTCATGGAGCTGGGCGGGGTGTGGTGGCACACACCTTTAATCCCAGCACTCGGGAGGCAGAGGCAGGTGGATTTCTGAGTTCGAGGCCAGCCTGGTGCCTCTAAGGATAGATTAAAGTGAGTTCCAGGACAGTCAGGGCTATACAGAGAAACCCTGACTCAAAAAACCAAAAATAAATAAATAAATAAATAAATAAATAAATAAATAAATAAATAATAAAAGAAAAAGAAAAAAGAAAAGTTTATGGAAACTTAGTCTCCTTGAACTGTGTGTTTGTACTAACAAACGCTCCAGATCTGTCCTTGTTTAGTCGGTGAACAGATCCGTGTGCTTTCCCTCAATATTGTTTTATTATAAGTGCCTCTAAGGATTGATTTTGACATATAGCTAAGATATATTAGCTTCCACCAGTGTTCTAATGACCTAGGCAGTCCTTGAGCTGACCCTGGGCTTGGAATTCAGTAAGAATGTTACCTATTCAGTAACATTCAGATTTCCCTCTAGTATTGTAAGAGATAGTGAAAGAAATCAGGCATTACTATCTATTACATAGAGTTAGAACTCTCAGGGCAAGCTTAGCAAAGTTAGAATACTTATTATAGTTATGTATGGCAGACTACAGTAATTACTAGTCGAAAGTCCCCCCATACAATCACTTAGAATAAAAGCCGAGTCACTCCCATATACAGGAATTTACAATGGTTTAGGAAGTAGATCAGGCTGTACTTTAAGGAGGAACTAGAGTATTGCATTATTCATGAGAAGGTTAGCTAGAGTGGAACTCCGTAATTAGAACCATGACTTGGGCATGAAAGCCCTTGCCCCAGGAGTATAAAGACCTCACACCTGGCTTCTAAGAATGTAGCTGACCTTACATAGAGCTGACTTTGACTCGTTGTTTTATTTCCGTTCCTGCCAGTCTTTTTTTTTTTTTCATTACTCTGTTTTGTGTAAGTCATTAAGCATCCAGTAACCTCATTCTTCCGTGGTTGATGTGTCACCTAACTTTCCTATTTTCTTCTGTATTAAAAGTCTGGTGCTTGCTTTGAAAAATTACATTCAGATACAGCACTCCCTCTGTGTCTGTGTCTGTTTGTCACCCTTTTTACCGACTACTTGCCCACCTGTACTGGGACCCTGAGGAAAGCTGACTGAGGCCAGTTGTGGCAGAGTTGGAAAATATCAACCTGAGTGAGGTAGCTCAGACCCAAAAGACATGCATGATTGATATATGCTGACTAATAAGTGGATATTAACCAAAAAGTACAGATTACCTAGGACACGATCCACAGAACTCAAGAGGGTAACGAACAAAAGGGCCCAAGTAAGAATGCTTCCATTACACTTGGGATGGAGAAGATACCCATCATGGGAAGCAGGGGGGAAGGACATGGGTGAGAGAGGGAAGGAGGAGGATAAAGGGAGTACATGGTCAGGTATTGGGGGTAGGGGAGATAGGAGAGGAGTCATGAAAACCAACAGAGTGAATGGGAATATGAAACCTTAGGGGGTGGGAGGTAGGGGAGACCCTTTAGAANTCAACTTCTGTCCTGCTTGAGTTTCTGTACTGATTTCCTTTTCTGATAAACAGCGATGTAGAAAGGTTGGCCAAATAAATATTTTCACCCTAAGTTCCTTTGTTATACTGTTTCATCACAGCAAAGGAGCCCACAGTAAGACCCCTGATTCACTTGCAGTTCTGAAATAGAGACCATTTGGTGAAATTCCAGACTTAGCGCCTATAAGTGACCATTCTCCTAGCTAGCTTATGTCCACCAACAAAATGTACTACTCATTTCTGTAATTTAATAGGTTACCTGATGCTTGGATTTTCTGAAATACAAAATAAAACCTGTATGAAATGTGTGTCTTCTGTAAAAAAAAAAAAATTAAAAACTATGCATCCCTGTAGGTAAATAAAAGATGGAGAGGAGGACATTGGGTCATAGAATAGATGCTGATGCAAATAGGTTAAATGTTTCTAAGGTTTGTTTGTTTGTTTCTTACATTAAGGTAAGGTAAAAATCTTTGAGGCACATGTTACCCAAAGGACCCCAGCTTCCCTGTCCTGGTCTGCTCCAGTCTCTCTGCTGAGCTTAATTCATTGAATATGAAGCCCCAAGATTTAATTCAGCACACAGCACAGTTTCAGAACTCTCATTACATAAGCCATAGATATGAGTCAGGGTCTAGTATTAAATCAACAGGCCCTGCATCAGTGGACTTCAGTTCTTCTGTGCTAAGAAGCCATCATAGACAAACTAGGCTCTCCTCTGATGATTATGTAGAAAGTGATCTTACTGATTTGGCAGGATTAAAACTCTGGTAAGGTGATCAGGACACTCTCCAGATGTGACAACATTTCTGTCACTTGTTGATCCCATATAGAGAGTGGTCACCACCTCCTCAGATTATTTAAGCTTTGTAAAACACTGTTTAAAGAATCTAATGGCTGGATGGTGGTGGCTCACATCTTTAATCCCAGAACTCGGGAGGCAGAGGCAGGCAGATTTCTGAGTTCGAGGACAGCCTGGTCTACAAAGTGAGTGCCAGGACAGCCAGGGCTACACAGAGAAACCCTGTCTCAAAAAAAAAAATCTAATGTTTACCACTTGAGATTTCTACTGTATGTTTTTCATGAAGATGAATGTGGATAAATCTGATTATGCACTCTTTCTATCTTTGAAATTCTCATAATTGATAGAATTATTGTAATTTCTATCCAAATCTCTGATATTCATGATACCTTTTGACATTCACGACATAAAAGCTGTGCTTCAGGGATAATAGAGTACTCCCTGCCCCATGGGACCTTACATGGACAACTCACCATTTGTGCATGGTGATTCTGATGTATTATTCTATTGTTAACTATCAACATTGCTGTGATTTCCTGGTTTTTACATCTGTAGGAAGCAGTTCTTTGCTCTATGTCTAACATGTTAATCTGTTGTCTGTGGAACTATTAAGAACTGAATTCTAACAATAATATTTGTCATGATTTCAGAGTTCATAAATAAACAAACATCATATTATATCCTAAAGTTATAGAGACATATTTTCCTTTCTGAATTTGTGGTATCTCTGGGAAGTGTTAACTAACATGTATTCTGTGGGATAAATCTGCAGAAAAGTTTAGAAGCCTGAAATACTAGATTATGAAATCATGACATCTACATATAATATGGTAGGATGCAGAGAATAAAGCTTAATTCCAAGGAGATTCAAGCCTCTTGAACCCATTACAATACAATCTCAGTCTTAAAACATGTTTACTCATAATTTACATCTTAAGCAGGTGCTGGAAATTAAAAAGATGTAAGTTAAACTTTAAAATAATTTCTATTCAGTATGTCTGGAAAGAATATAAGTTGAAGTCTAAATGTGCATAGAATGACATTGTCACAATGATCTTTCACAGGAACTTCAGTGGCACAAGTAACAATTCACATGAGAAAACTGTGGTCAAAGAAAATCTGTTGATGCTGAGTGGAAAAATTTGTTGTCTCATATATGAGCTAGAGAAGTGTCAGACAAGCAGAGTTTGTTGTGAGTTCCATGTAGTGGATCATCAACTTGAGGCAGATTGGGAAGCCAAATTGATAAGATCATTAGAATCCTGGATCTGAAAATACAACAATAAGTTGAACAGCTGGACACAATGCTAAATGTAAAGCAACAGTGTCATGTCAGCATGGGTCAGGCTAAGGTCCAGCTGACACTGATACATGGCTGCTAATGAAACAGGATTAATAGAGAGAAACTCCCTCAAAGAACTGGGTTTGACATAAAATATATCAGAAGAAACATTTAGACATTCTATCTTTAAGGACTTCACTCTTTGACCAAGAACATGTGCAACATGAGGTTTGTGATGGCTTGAATATGTTTGACCATGGGAAGTGACACTATTAAAAGGGATAGCTTTAATGGAGTACCAGTGGGCACCATTTAAACGGAAGAGAGTTGTTTAAAAACAGTACTGGAGAGATCAAGAATAAAAGTCATATACCTAAACATAATAAAATCAATATACCACAAGCCAACAGCTAACATCAAATTAAATAGCAAGAAATTTAAAGTAATGACATTAAAATCACAGACAAGACAAGGTTGCTCACTACTATCCCTATCCAATATTACTACTTAAATTTCAAGCAAGAGCAATAAGACAACTAAAGGTTATCAATGGGATACACATTGGAAAGGAAGAAGTAAAATTATTGCAATTCATTGATGATCTGATAATGTACATAAGCAATCCCAAAAAAACTCTTCAAGAGAACAAGTTAGTACCATTAGCAATGTGGTTGAAAACAAAATTAAATCTAAGAAATCAGTAGTCCTCCTTTATACAAGAAATAAGTCAGCTGAGAAAGAAATTAGAAAAACAACACCCTTCACCATAGCCACAAATAAATTAAAATATATTGATGTAACTATAACCCATTGTACTGGCTAGTTTTGTGTCAACTTGACACAGGCTGGAGTTATCACAGAGAAAAGAGCTTCAGTTGGGGAAATGCCTCCAGGAGATCAAGTTGCAAGGCATTTTCTCAATTAGTGATCAAGAGAAAAGGTCTCCTTGTGGGTAGTGCCATCTCTGGGCTGGTAGTCTTGGGTTCTATAAGAGAGCAGGCTGAGCAAGCCAGGGGAAGCAAGCCAGTAAGGAACATCCCTCCATGGCCTCTGCATCAGCTCCTGATTCCTGACCTGCTTCAGTTCCAGTCCTGACTTACTTGATGATGAACAGCAGTATGAAAGTGTAAGCTGAATAAACCCTTTCTTCCACAACTTGCTTCTTGGTCTGATGTTTTGTCCAGGAATAGAAACCCTGACTAAGACACCCATCAAGTGAAATATCTGCATCATAAGAACTTCAAGACTTTGAAAAATAATTGAAGATGACATCAGAAGATAGAAAGACACCCCCTCCCTTGCGTGTGAATAGGCAGAATGAACACAGTGAAAATGGCCATTGTACCAAAGGTACTCTACAGATTCAATACAAGTCCCATCAAAATTTTAACCCAACTTTTTACAGTCCTTGAAAGAGCAATTCTCAACTTCATCTGGAAAAACAAAAATCCTAGGATAACTAAAACAACCTTAAACAATGGAAGAACATTGGGGAATCGCCGTCCCTGACCTCAAACATTACTACAGAGCAATAGTAATTAAAAATGCATGGAACTAGATGATCATTGAAATTGAATTGAATAATCTGAAATATCTCCACACAACTATGGACACTTGATTTTGCACAAAGAAACAAACAAACAAACAAAACACATATGAATTAAAAATCAAGGAAAGTATTACCAACAAATGGTTTTGCTCTAATTGGTGGCCTACCTGTAGAAGAATGCAAATAGATCCATATCTGCCATCCTGCACAAAACTCAAACACAAACAAGGAAATCACAGACCTCAAACTAAAGCTGCATACATTAAATCGAATAGGACTAAAAGTAGGGAATAGTTTTGAATGCATAGGTAGGTACCAGCAAGTTCCTGAACAAAACTCAAGTGTTCAGGCGCTGATATCATCAATGATAATCATGAGACCTCATGAAAATAAAAATCTTATATAATGCAAAGAACACTGCCAATACGACAAAACAGCAGCCTTCATATTGAGAAAGGTTCTTCACCAACCCAATATCTGACAGAGGGCTAACATCCAAAATTTTTTAACAAACACAGGAAATTAGACACCAATGATCCAAATAACCTAATTTTGAAATGGAGTACAGTATAGTGTGAAACAGAGAATTCTCAGGAGAGGAAAGTCTTATGGCCCTGAAGTCCTTAACTAAAGGGTCAACATTTTTAGTCATCAGGAAAATGAAAATCAAAACATAGTGTGATTCAGTGATTCAGCCTTGCACCCTTCAGAATGGTGAAGATTAAAAAAAAAAAAAATCACAAGGCTGCCCACTTTCTCCCTACCTACTCAATATAGTACTTGAAGTCCTAGCCAGAGCGATTCCACAACAAAAGGAGGTCAAGGGGATACAAATTGGAAAGGAAGAACTCAAATTATCGCTATTTGCAGATGATATGATAGTATATATAAGTGACCCCAAAAACTCCACCAGAGAACTCCTAAACCTGATAAACAGCTTTAGTGCAGTAGCTGGATATAGAATCAA
>CACVCL010022928.1:0-29297 GCA_902729485.2 Mus minutoides
TACTTTGTCCAGTTTTAACGCCTAAGTCAGTCCCTCGCAGTACCACTTCTTGTGTCTCTGAGCAAAGAATGGAGCAGAGACGCACTGCTGCAGAATTATCAGGGACCATGGAGGAAGAGATCGTGAACTTTCAGGAAGGGGCAAACAAGAGGGACCCAGGAGTCTAGGGACTCAAAGACCCTCGCTGTGAAAAGGTGGAACTCTTACAACAGACTTCAGAGCGAGCTTTGTCTGTTACATGCAGCTTTTTTGTTGTTGTTGGGTTTTTTGTTTGTTTGTTTTTCGAGTCAGGGTTTCTCTGTGTAGCCCTGGCTGTCCTGGAACTCACTCTGTAGAGCAGACTGGCCTCGAACTGAGAAATTCACCTGCCTCTGCCTCCCAAGTACTGGGATTAAAGGTGTGCACTACCATTGCCCAGCCGTACATGCAGCTTTTTTAAAAACCAACTTCATGGGTCACGGGTCTCATAAGCATCATCTCAACACTTGGGCCTTTGCGGGGGAGCGGGGTGGGGTGGGGGGAAGGGTTGTTGTTCAAACCACAGGACTTACTCCCTGGCTAGAACAAATATCTCTGTACTAGTGACGTTAGGAGACAAGCCGGCACTCCTGTCTATGGTGACTTTGCAGCATCCCAGCAAAGCCCCAAAGAATGAAGCTTAGGTATAGACACTGAGGGAAGAGAAAGGTCTCTTCTCATCTCAAAAACACACTCCCGAGGCTACCCGACTACCTCAACTTAATGCATCTGACAGCGATCCCTTCTCTGGGGAATAGGAGGAAGCCCACAAATGCCGCCATAGAGGTCAAAGGACAACTTTGAGGAGTTCTGTCTTCCCCTGGGTGGGGCACGGGAATGAGACTCAGGCGAGCAGACTTGACATCAATTGTCTTTACCTACTGAGCCATCTCATCAGCCCTCTTACCCCTTTAGCTTCTTTACCCAGATAGCTTCTTATGTAGCCCAGGCTAGCCTTGAACTCTGATGTAGCCTAGGTTGACCTGCTCCTCCCATCCCTATCTCAAAAGTTCTGGGATTAGCATCTTATGTCTGCTCCTTCCTTCCCATGTATAATCTGCCTCTAATTTGGATCCTTTTTTTGAAATGTCTACAGTTCTATCTTCTCTATCTCACAGCAGATAAAGAGGAGGGGATAGGTCAGATCAGCAGTGGGAGGGAACATTCATCCAGTTAGATTTAGGGAAACATGTTGGTGTCTACTGTATGATGAGTGGATGGAATAAAATGTGTATGAGCAGAAAGGCTAGCACGTTTTGTCTTCTTCTCCATGCAGATGGGAGAGCTAAGGAGAGAAATGGCATTGCATGTAAATAAAAAGTTTTATTATTTTTAATTGAATGAATGAATTTTGATCAAGGTTTCTTTGGGTAGCCCTGGCTGTCCTGGAACTTGCTCTGTAAAAGAGGCTAGACTTGAACTCAGAGATAGCACCTGCCTCTGCTTTCCAAGTGCTGGGCTAAGAGGGGTAAGCCACCAACCTGGCTTAAATAATTTCTCTAAAAGACTTGTTTTTATTTCCTATGGATGGGTGTTTTGTCTATGTCATGTGCATGTAGCAGACATGTAGATCAGAAGAGGGTGTTGCAGCCTCTGGCGCTGTAATTATAGACTATAGTGAGCAGCCATCAGGGTGCTGGAAATCTAACCACAGTCCTCCAGAAGCACAGCCAGTGCTCTGAGCTGCTGAGCCATCCATCTCTTCAGCACCCTTCACATTTATTTATTATATGGTGATGGGGATGATGGGGATGATGATGACTGATATAGGAAGTATACTTTATGTGTGTGTGTGTAGGTGTGTGTGTGTGTAGATCAGAAGACAAGTCTGGGGGGTTTATTCACTCTATCCATTGATATTGAAACTCATCGTGGAGCCTTGAGATCGAATTGAGGTCATCGGGTTTATGGTGAATGCTTTAAATGGCCGCCCCATCTTACCAGCCCCCAGATGGTATTATCTTACAATTTCTTTTTTTTTTCTATTTATTTGTATGTGTGTGTTGGGGTCAGGGGGCAAGTCATGCCATGGCATGTGTGCAGAGCTCAGAGGATAATTTTCAGGACTTGGTAGATTCCCAGAATCGAGACCTCAGGTCTTCAGCCCTGGTGGCAAATGTTTACCCGCTGAGCCATCCTGCTGGCCCCACAATTGCATTACCTTGAAACTAAATGCAGAACTTGGACTGAGACTTGCAAGTCTCAGCCTGAAGGCTGGAAGTCTAGACAGTCTTCAACGGTCCCAGCTCCCGTCTCTCTGCTAGGGCTGGGCCAAAGAAAGAAATGTTAGAGAAAAATTGCTCTCTGAAGTAGAGGGCTATAAACACGGTGAGGAGATAATTCCCTATGCTGGCAACTCCAAATAGGCAGTTTAAAGGGAGGCCATGGCTGGCACCTCGCCCCAGGAGGCTGGCTATATTGGGTCCCACTTGTGATGACCTTGGCGGCAGCTGGGGAATTAGGTTAATTTGCACCTGGGGGGGGGCTGTTAGCAAATCTGTACTTGTTCCTATGTTCTTCCTTCCTAATTAGCTGTAAATGCCTGCAACAGGAGCATGGCTTTCTGTGTGTGTCCTTTGCCTCCTCCGGTCTGCAGCAGTGTAGACAGACAGCCCCCAGGTCAGTCTTTGGAGCACCGTGTTTCGATGCTAGGAACAGCAGACGTGCCCTCACTGAATGCTGTATAAAAACCCACCATGTCTCTTGTGGGTCACACTTTGGAGACAATTCCCAGGAGGCACAGGGCAGCCTGATACCACAGTGCTGGCTCTCGGCAGACAAGGTAAAGTGAAGATAGCTCGGAGCCGAAGACCTCTGAATGTCTCCTCATCTGAGGAAGCCTTGTAATAGGATTCAGGGTGAGCAGGGGATGGGGGTGGGGACCACTCTGGAAAAAGGAGATAAGAGGCTGTTATCTCATAGCAAACAGGATTGGAAGCCAGAGGACAGAATACCAATTTGTCCCTGTGGGAGCGCTGGCTTTAAGACTAGCATTCAGCTTCCGGTGGAATTCCTACCCATCTCTTCCCCATTAGCTAACCAGAGCTCGCTCCTTGAACTGCTCCGCAGGCTGGGCGGGTGCACACAACCCCATCTAGCTATTTAGACAGGTGCTGTGCTGGGATCCAAACTCGGGTCCTCACGCTTGTGTAGCAAGCATTGTACTGACTAAGCCTTCTCCTGAGCTCCCAAATCTACATTCTTATCACTTTTTCAAAAATAATTTGTGGTGCTGAAGTTTGAATGCAGAGTCTCTGCAGGCTAGTGCTCCCTCCTCCTCCTGTCCCTCCTCCTCCTGCTCCTCCTCCTCCTTCCTCTCTTCTGTTTCTCCCTCTCCACGCCCCCCTTTATGTTTTGAAACATAGTTTTACACTGTGGGCTGGTCTCAAACTCACAGCAATCCTCCTGCCTCAGCTTCCTTATTGCTGGAGCTCTCATAAGGATGATCAAAGCCGGGGTTGGGTCAATGTAAAGTCCCTGAGTCAGCGCGGTGAGGTGGGGTTGTGGGGGCTGTGGGGGCTTTGCTTTGGGAGAAGATTAGGATCCTTCTCACAGGGGGGTTCTTATTAGGGAGCAAGGCTGGCTCCCCGCTCTCTCCCTTCCGCTTATTGGTTCCAGATGTGAACACTTACTCTGGGGGACTGGGGTTGAAGGGATAAGAAAGGAAAGGGGGTGTTTCTTGGGGCTCCGTGGCTTGGTTTGGTTTTACTGCACTGAAGACTGTACCTAGGGTGTTGTGCATTCAAGGTGAGCACCCTGTTACTCCAGCCCCAAGCAGGGCTTCGAACCTGAGTTTCCTGGCAGCTCCAGCCTTAAAGCCAGAAGCAATTCAAACCTCCTGTCCTTATCCTGTGACACTGAGTATGACCTGGCCATGACCAGGAGTCTTACCTAACATCTTGCTTACAGAGGGGACTTGGGAGCACTTGCCTGAGGTAACATCGATTCTGTGACAGCTCCAGAACAAAGATAAATGTGTCCTGCCTGAGAGAGCATTTATAATTTCTGTCTCAGTGGCTCCTCAGAGAGCTGGGCACAAACTCACCAAAAGAGGACGGACAGTGAGAAGCAGGGCTTTGAATATGCATACGTCCGTCTGGGTGCTGGAGAGATGGCTCAGAGATTAAGAGCCCTGGCTGCTCTTCCAGATGTCCTGAGTTCAATTCCAAGTGCCTTTATGGTGGCTCACAACTATCTGTACTTGGATCTGATGCCTCCTTCTGGCATGCAGGTATGCATGCAGAGCGCACACTCATATACGTAAAATAAATACATCTTTAAAAAAAACTAGCTGGGTGTGGTGGCGCATGCCTTTAATCCCAGCACTTGGGAGGCAGGGGCAGGCAGATCTCTGAGTTCAAGGCCAGCCTGGTCTACAGAGTGAGTTCCAGGACAGCCAAGGCTAAACGGAGAAACCCTGTCTCGAAAAACCAAAACCAAACCAAAAAAAAAACTAAAGACTACACATAAGTCTTCCCACTGGATCCTGACTCTGCCACATATATGCTATGCAACCTTAAGGACATCACTTGATCTACTTGAGTCTTGGTCACTATCCTTAAGATGAAATGACAGTAACCAGGCTTTTTGGAGTGATCTTGTGAGATATAGTGATCTTGTATAGGAGTATAGGAAGGTAGCGCACCGGCCGTGAGCCAGACTGCTTGGTTGGGTCCTGCGTCCACCACAGTGTGTGTGCAAACCATGCGTGTGAATATACCTGAATATTCCAGAAGAGGGCTTCCCATCCCCTGGAGCTCGAGTTCCTGGTAGTTGTGAGCCACCCAATGTGGGTGCTGGAATCTGAACCTTGGACCTCTCTGGTCATACAGTCTTGAGAACTAAAGCACTGTTTTACCTCACATGCTCAGGAGACAGACAGGCACACAGTAAGTCCTCAATAAGATANTGTGAATATACCTGAATATTCCAGAAGAGGGCTTCCCATCCCCTGGAGCTCGAGTTCCTGGTAGTTGTGAGCCACCCAATGTGGGTGCTGGAATCTGAACCTTGGACCTCTCTGGTCATACAGTCTTGAGAACTAAAGCACTGTTTTACCTCACATGCTCAGGAGACAGACAGGCACACAGTAAGTCCTCAATAAGATAAGTAGTGGTCCTCACTGAGAATCACCACAGCGCCTACAGTGCCATCCGCAATATTACGCGACCACAAAAGCAAGAACCGCAGTGCCCCGGAGGAAGTGGCCTGCGGAGTGGCACCTGTTGTCTCTGCTGCCACTCCTTGCTGAGGGAATGGGGGTTGGGAGGATGGGGGTAGGGCGAGTTTGCCCTCCCTGACCCCAGGGTTCCCAAAGCTGATGATGCACCGTGCCCCAATCTGTAGGCTCCCCCTCACCCCCTAGGAGCCTGGCATTCTGGAGGAGCTCCTGGAGCCTGTTATAGATTTAGCTCCCGGATGGCATCTACTGGTTGTCAGCTACTTATCAGCAATTAAGCTTCCATTGTAGATGTCAAGACAGAAATACATTTTTGCTGTTGAGTGGGGAGGTATTCCCACGGGTTGTCAGACTGGGGTTCTTATTCTCCCTGCTGCGGCAAAGTCTTCTCTACTTCTGTACTTAAGTACAGCCCGAAGGGACCTGGAGAGGCCCATTCTGCATAAATGGTAACACCTGAGAGGACACCATGAGCCAGGGATGGGGAAGGAGGAGCCTTGTGCTGTGTTCGTGGGCTGAGTCTTTAGAAGGAACCCTGGGCCTGTGCTCTCTTATTAAGCTTCCCCACAGACCTGACACGTTTGCCCATTTTCTCTCTTTTCAGAATAGTTTATTTTGTAGTATGTGTGCTTGTGTGTGCCTGTGTATTGGTTCATGCACATGGCTGCAGTTGCCCTGAGAGGCCTAAGATGTGGGATATTCCAGGACCTGAGATCCGAACTCAGCAAGCGCTTGTTGCTCGCTGAGCCATCTTCCAGCCTTCCCCCTGACCCCTGCCATTTTCTTTTAAGATGGGGTCTTACTATGCGGTAAGTACCTGGCTGGTCCGGAATAGGCTGTGTGCAGCAAGCTAGCAAAACTCATAGAAATCCACCTGCCTCTGCTTTCCAAATGCTGGGATTAATGGTGTTTGCCACCACACTTGGCTATTTGATGTTCTTTTTAACACCAACTTGAAATAATTGTAAAATACACTGGTACATCCGAGAAGTGCATATAACTACCCCTTAGTGTTCTGAGCACCCTGATAGAACCCTGAGCCTACCTCCAGGGGAGATATAGAATAAGTGCTGCCACCATGAAGTCTCAAATGCCACTTTTATTTATTATTTATTCACAGGCAGGCTCTAATTTCATATTCCAGGGTGACCTGAAACTCCCCTAGGCTGCCCTCAAATTCAAAGCGATCCTCCTGCTCAGCCTCTTGAGTGCTGATATTACAGGCGTGATCCAGCAACCCAGACCCACATCTGTTTGAATTGTGGTCTTCAGTAGGGTCCACAGCCCACTGGACATAGAGTGAACTTCGGGAAGAATTCACGACGGGCAGGAGTCCGTGGAGCTAGCTTCCAGTCTCAGTTAGGGGAACAGCATGATAAAAAGCAAGCTGGGGGGCTGGTGAGATGGCTCAGTGGGTAAGAGCACCCGACTGCTCTTCCGAAGGTGATGAGTTCAAATCTCAGCAACCACATGGTGGCTTACAACCACCCATAATGAGATCTGATGCCCTCCTCTGGTGGCGTCAGATTATTATTATTATTATTTATTATTATGTATAATAATAAATGAATCCTTGGACTGGAGCAAGCAGAGCCGACTGGAGTGAACGGGGCTGGCTGGAGCGAGCAGGGCTGGGTGGAGCGAGCAGGGCGAGCAGGGCCGAACGGGGCCAGGCAGAGCGAGCGGGGCCGGCCGGAGCGAGACCAGAGCGAGCGGGGCAGACCAGAGCAAATAGGGTTAACCGGAACGAGGAAAGAAAAAAAAAAGCAAGCTGGGGAGGAGTTAACCTGATTCATAAGTCCACATTGAAGTACATCACTGAAGGAAGTCAGAACCTGGAGGCAGGAGCTGATGCAGAGACCATGGAGGGGTGCTGCTTACTGATTTGCTCGTATCCCTTGCTGAATTTGCTTTCTTATTTAAAAAAAAAAAAAGGCCCACCAGCCCACCAGCCCACCAGCCCAGGGATGACCCCGCCCACAAAGGGCAGGGCCCTTCTCCATCAATCACAAAGAAAATGCCATACAAGCATACCTACAGCCTAAATACATCCATTTATTTCTTTGTTTGTTTCAGCCCAATTTTATGGAGACTTTTTTCTTTTCTTTCTTTTTTTAATTTTATTTTATGTCCATTGACGTTTGCCTGAATGTGTGTCTCTAAGTGAGGGTGTCAGATCCTGTGGAAGTAGAATATGAGCTGTCATGTGGATGCTGGGAATTGAACCAGGTCCTCTGAAAGAGCAGACAGTGCACTTAACCACTGAGTATCTCTCAAGCCCTGTTAATTTTCTCAAGTCCTGTTTTTTGTTTTGTTTTTGTTTTTGTTTTTGAGACATGGTCTCTCTACATAACCCTGGCTGTCCTGGAACTCACCATATAGTCCAGGCTGGCTTCAAACTCACAGGGATCCTCCTGTCTCTGCCTCTTGAGTGTTGGGATTAAAGGCAAGAGCCGCCATGTCTGTCCTTTAGATTGATCACTTCAGTTCAGGTCCCTTCCTTGGGGACAGAGCTAGCCACCTGTCTCCATTTCTCAGTGTTGTCTTAGCCACCCACTTTCAGGAAGCTGGAAGTCCTTCTCCCAACTCAGTCAGTCTCCACCCTTGATTTCTATGAGAGGAAAACAGTGAGTCACCGCAGGCACTGCCCATCTTCGTTCAGTTGTCCCTGGTGGAGGCTTCCACGCTGATGCTGCTCGCTCTCTGAGGAATCACAGAAAACTTAGAGTCACTAGGAATACACCCACTTTCTCCTTCTCCTCTCACTCTGTAGCCCTGCTGGGTGAGCAGATGGTCAGCTCAGAGACTCCCTTTCCTCGGCTGGCCTGGGTCCCCGCAGTGGCAAGGGACACAGAAGAGAGGCTGAGCTGATGAAGGCCTCCCTGTATCCTTGTAGGAAGGCCTCGAAACTGCTACAGTAGAGCAATTTGTCCCTTCTGTAACTCCATACCCTGTGCCCTGTGAAGTTCTGGTATTGGAAATTACGGCATCATCATGTGGACAAGAATAAACGTGTGCGGTCCAGCGAGATGGCTCAGTGGGTAAAGGTGCTTGCTGCCAAGCCAGGTACAGTCCTTGAAACCTGTGTGGTGGGTAGAACTGACCCCTGCAAGTTGTCTTTTGATCTCCATGTGCATGCCATGGTACAAAGGCACATGTGTGAGTGTGCACACATGTAGATAGAAACTAAATGTTAATTTTTTTTTAAAGATTTATTTAGCCAGGCGTGATGGTGCACGCCTTTAATCCCAGCACTCGGGAGGCAGAGGCAGGTGGATTTCTGAGTTCGAGGCCAGCCTGGTCTACAGAGTGTGTTCCAGGACAGCCAGGGCTACAGAGAAACCCTGTCTCGAAAAACCAAAAGAAAAAAAAAAAGATTTATTTATTTATTTATGTACGTGAATATATTTTTACTGTCTTTTTGTTTTGTTTTTGTTTTTTGTTTTTCGAGACAGGGTTTCTCTGTGTAGCCTTGGCTGTCCTGGAACTCACTTTGTAGACCAGGCTGGCCTCGAACTCAGAAATCCGCCTGCCTCTGCCTCCCGAGTGCTGGGATTAAAGGCGTGCGCCACCACGCCCGGCTTTATTTTTACTGTCTTTACTCACACCAGAAGAGGGCATCGGATCCCATTACAGATGGTTGTGAGCCACCATGTGGTTGCTGGAAATTGAACTCAGGACCTCTGGAAAAGCAGTCAGCACCATCTCTCCAGCCCCCACTAAATGTAATTTTTAAAAAAGAGCAATATTGGCTGGTGAGATGGCTCAGCGGGTAAGTGCACCCGACTGCTCTTCCGAAGGTGATAAGTTCAAATCCCAGCATCCACATGGTGGCTCACAACCATCCGTAACGAGATCTGGCGCCCTCTTCTGGAGTGTCTGAAGACAGCTACAGTGTACTTACATATAATAAATAAAATAAATCTTTAAAAAAAAAAAAAGAGCAATATGCATGGTGGTGAAAGATGGATTCGTTGGTAAGTTTCTTACCAAATAAACAAAAAAACAAGCAAGCAAACAAACAAAACTGCAGATCTGAGTTTGATCCCACCTAAAAGTTCAGCAAGGCAGCGTAACTCCAATAAGCCCAAGGTGCCTGTAACCCCAGTGCTGGTGGGTAGAGACAGGAGGATCTCTGGGAGTGGAATGGAGGAAGACAAAGGACATTGGCCTCTGTGTCCCACATGCATGTCCATGTGCACACACACAGGAACACATCACATAACTGTGCACACAAAGAAAAACATGCAAAACCATCCCTGCCCCCCTCTTCCTCCTCTTCTTCTCTTCCTCTTTCTTCTCCTCCTCTCCTCCCTTCCCTCCCTCTCCCACAGGGTTTCAGTAGTTAGTACAGGCTCATCTCAAGCTCATAATCTTCCTGCCTCAGCCTCGTGAGTACTGGCATTACAAGCATGTGTCACCATCCAGGCTTTACAAATTGACTTGATTCAGATTGGTTTGGAAGCACCATGAGATCGCTCCAAACAACTTAGCCTTGGCTGGCTGTGGACACCACTGCGTTTCTATCTTCCTGTCTCCAGGATATGCACCTTCATTCTCAGGCTCATGTCACCCACTGACATCTTGTCCACTGTCATGGGGCACCTAAGGATTGACTAGCCAGGGGTGGAGAGATGGCTCAGCAGTTAAGAGCACTGACTGTTCTTCCAGAGGTCCTGAGTTCAATTCCCAACAACTACATGGTGGCTCACAACCATTTGTAATGGGATCTGATGCGCTCTTCTGGTGTGTCTGAATAGAGTGACAGTGTACTCACATACATAAAAATAAATAAATCTTAAAAAAACAAAAAAAAAACCACAACTTTTTTTATTTAAAAAAAAAATTGACTAGCCAATAAGCTTTTTACATTTGAAAATTCTGAGGAACCCCAGCTCCCTGGAGGCGAGTGCTCTGGTAGATGGTCCCAGATGACCCTGTGAACATACAATCAACAAAGATACACGGTTTCCAGGACCAGAGAAAATAAAGGTCCTGCTCTCAACTGGTTAGAAAGATGTGCAAATTACAAGTTAGGCAGGTGCAACAATGGAATTGTGCCAAGTGTGTGAGTGTGTGCAGTTACCCTGCCCTCCACCGAGCCTGCGGGTGTGTGTGTGTGAACTCTCCATTCAGATCAATTCCACTGAGTAAAGAGACCTTCTTCCTTGCTTCTCTGTGGTAGTGTTCCTTGGGGCTGCTACTACCAAAGTATTTGTGTGCCCCCACCCCTAAATTCTTAGGTCAGAATCTTCATTCTCAGGCTGGTGAGTTGGCTGAACAGATAAAAGAACTTCTCACACAAACTCGATGACCTGAGTTCAAACCCTGGATCCCACTGTAGGAGAGAACAGGCTGTGTTGTCCTCTGACCTCCATGCCTGCACTCGCCTGTATAGGCTGGGGTTTATCTGTGGTGCTGGAGATGAACCCAGAACTTCAGGCATGGGAAGTGGTTATTTTGTAGGGATGGGGCCCTCAGGAGTGGGATGAGTGCCTTCTATAAAAGAGGCTTGACAGACAGACATCCCCTTGTCCTGCCCCCATTTGATGAAAGATGAGAAAAGCTGGCAGTGGTCTAGAAAGCCAGGCAGCACCAGACACCCAATCTACCAGCACCTGATCTTGGACTTTCCAGACTCTAGAACTTCAAACCCCCGCTATTTATTTATTTATTTATTTATTTGAGACACGGTTTCTCTGTGTAGCCCTGACTCTCCTGGACAGTCTCAAACTCACAGAGAACCACCTGCCTCTGCCTCCTAAGAGCTGAGATTAAAGGTGTACACTACTACTCTCTCTGGCAATCTCTGCTATTTATAACAAGCTTATGACATTTTGTTACAGATGTTTAAATGGGGGTGTGACAGAGAAGTAAACCGTCATGGGTTCAAATTCTACCCTTGCAGTTTCCTAATGGTGTGGGCAGTAGCTCCCTCCCTGCTCGCCAGTTATATGTAAGAGAGGGATGGGACAACCTCCCAAGCTTGAGTTAACCACTGGCCTGACAGATTCCCCTTCTTGCAGATCAGACAGACAGCTGTTACAGATGTTAGGAGGTGCGGGCTTGAACACAGCAGCTCTGAGGTCTGATTTGGGAACTAAATCACTTTTCTCGGGAGCACATGCCCGCCCTCGGCAGCCGTAATAATATCTGTGGGCAAAAATCTCTGCAGGATGCAACCGTGGTTAAATGAGGTGGCTTGTGGACACGAAATGCTGAAAGCAAAGCCTAGGTGGATGTCAGGGGCAGTGCTCTGAAACTGAGAGCTCCCTGTCATATTTACAATTCAATAGGTTTCTTCTGCAGACTTAAAATGGCTTCAGCAAGATACGGATAGCTATGATTGGCTTACAGCAGACTTTTGGGATTTTTTTTTTCCTTCAGAAATCATCTGCTCTACCCAGGGACCCCTAGCTGGTACAGTCATTTGATCCCCTTTACAAACCTTGTTAGCCTCTGTCTCTGTACTTTAAATAAAAGTTACTTTTTGGCAAGCTTGAATTTGTAATGGAGGGAAAAAAGAGAAAAAAATAAAAAGATATGACTGCTTTGAAGGCAGAGTGTCTGGGTGTGCGGTTGCCATGGAAACGATTAATCGTGTAAACTTTATGTTATAGGATGCCCAGTTAAGTAATTGGTCAGGAGGGAAAGGGAGATGCTGTGAGCAGGGTTTTTTTGTTTTTTTGTTTTTTGTTTTTTCTGGTCTGGGATGGAGGGGAGGGGAGGAGAGGGGAGGGGAGGAGAGAAGGAAGGAAAGAAAGAGGAAGGAAGGAAGGAAGGAAGGAAGGAAGGAAGGAAGAAGAAAGGAAGAGAGAGAACACTAGCCAGGGAGAGGTTGACAGATGATGGATAGAAAGCTTTCATTTCTCTCAGGGAAAAAGAGTTACAAGGTAGCTTGTGCTTTGGTCGCCTCGGGAGCTGCAGGACTCAGAAGTGCATTTTTTCTCTCCTTTGCCTACAGATTAAAATGCCAGGGAAAATCAAGATGAGAGAGAGGCAAGTGGTGTCTCATGTCTGGAAGAGTGTCACAGGAGGATAGCCATGAGTATGAGGCCAGCCTGGGCTACAGAGTAAGTTCCAGGCCATAGTGAGACCCAGTCTTTAAAACACAATAAGGAGAACATTAGAAGCAGAGGAAGAAAGGTTGTGAGCAGGGCCATTAACATTCCCAGAGGGAAGTCTAGAGCAGGCACTTCATATGTGTAAGGTCCTGGGTTCCAGCCCCAACCCCAGCCCCAACACACACACACACACACACACACACACACACACACACACAGGCTTACATGCATGCTCACAAGTACACATGCACACACTCGTGTATGCTCACACACACTCACATGCACACGCATACATGCACTCACATACACACTCACACGAGCTTACATGCATGCTCACATGTACACGTGCAGACATGTGTGCATGCTCACACACACTCCCACATGCATGCGCAGAATGCCCATACAGAACAGAGTCTTTCTGCCTAGAAGGCACCAGTGGTTACTAAGCAAAGCTACCTGTAACTGTTTTGTTACTAAGGGACTGCCACATCCTTGGAGATGTTTACCGCTGTCCCAAGAATTATATGACTGGGGATCAAAACCAGAGTCTTACACATGCTACTACCTGAGCTACAGCCACAGCCGTAGGTTTTAATTTATATCTTTATTTTTCATGTCTATCTTGTGCAAAACATAAACCAGACACCATTCTCACCTGGAATTTGCATTGTAAGTAAGAGAACATGAAAATAACCAGTGGTTTTCAGTAATCAGCTGGTGTAGTCATAGAGGCTCAGTGCCTGCTGACTGCTGACATACACTATCTCACTTAAACTAACCACCCATCAGTGGGCACTGTTACCATCTCAACGTTCATATAGGAAATGAAATTACCAGTTAGCAAAGCAACTTGTTCCAAGACACACAGCTGAATTGAGATATGACTCCAGACAGTGAGGATGAAAGGCCTAGCTATCAAACCTCCCTTTGTTCCCAGGCAGGCTGAACTGCTGCTGGAGACTGCTTTGGACTGAAGCTACTGGGAACCATGAGATTTTGGAGATTTGGAAACAGCCAGATTTTGGAATGGAGATCCAGAGGGGTCAGAGTAGTACCTGTGCGTACCAGCTTCATCTTCTTGCTCTGATAAAATACCCTGACAAGAAGCAACTTGAGGGAGAAAGGGCTTATTCGGCTTCGAGTTCCTGGTTACAGTCTGGCTCAGCAGAGAAGTCACAGTGGCAGGAGCGTGAAGCAGGAATGTGAAGCGGTTAATTGCACCACACATGGTTAAGAGCAAGAAGAAATGCATGCACACAGCCCTTCATGCTTCCTCTCTCCTTTCCTATCCAGCCCAGGACACACATACCAACACTCTCCCCATTCCAGCCTAGGGAATGGTGCCACCCACAGTGGCCTGGGCCTTCCCACATCAGTTAATCATCAAGACAGTCTCACACAGACATACCTATGGGTCAGCCTGATCTAGATAATTATTCAGTTAAGGGGTGACTCGAGTCAACAAACAGTTTAATCAAAACACTCGGCAGAAAGAAAATCCCTTGCTCCCTGGCACTGGACTTCACGTCTCATTCTTCCCTTTTCAGTTGAGCTGACATTCAGACTTTCCTTATGAACTTTAAATAGTGAGGCTGGCTTATTAGCCACACACACTGGAATGGAAGGGCCGGAGGCTCAGGGAACCATGGGATAGCTGGGCACCACTCAGGCTTGTTTCCAGGGCCACAGGAGGACAGCAGCCACCAGGTATCTATGTGGCACCTGAGTGGAAAGCATAGAAGTGACAGCCCTCTGCTGGTAGCCTTTAGGGTTTCATGTGGCAAGGACTTGTTCTGTGGCTTCCAGAAGTCACTGTGGCTCCCTGAGCCTCAGTTTCTCCCTCTAGTTATTCCCTCTGGGACTTCGAGATAATGTTTGCAATTCACTGCTAGTGGCCAGGATGGAGATATAGAGGCAAGCCGCTCGACCGTGCTGGTTGTCACAGGCCAAGAAGTGTGGAGCTTGAATGCAAACCCAGGCCCTTGGCCCACTGCCGGCTCTTCCCAGAGCCCGCAAATAAGAGGCAAGGAGCAGCTTGCTCTAGGTGATCCTTCATCCTCCAGGCTGCCCCTGGGGGTGACCTGAGGACCAGGATGAGGTACCATCCTCTCTCCTGCAGCCAGATTCACTAGTAGACAACCTGAGGAACAGTCTAACAGGTGCCACAGTTTCTGTTGGCGGGGAGGGGAATTAAAATCAACCAACTGGGCATCTGTAGCTTTGGCTGTCAGTGCAGCCAGTTATTTCTGAAATAGTTACTGACTGTGGCTGCCAAATCTCACCTGAGCTGAGAAGAGCAGAATGGGGTACTGCCTGTACCCCAAAGGGGACTTAGAGGGTTTTTGTTTTTGTTTTTGTTTTTTTTTTTTTTTGGTTTTTCAAGGCAGGGTTTCTCTGTATAGCCCTGGCTCTCATGGAACTCACTCTGTAGACCAGGCTGGCCTCTAACTCAGAAATCTGCCCACCTCTGTCTCCCAAGAGCTGGGATTAAAGGCGTGCGCCACCACTGCCCGGCTTTGTACTCAGATGGGAAAGCTGGGGCTGAGACAGGTGACGTCAACTACCCAGAACCACTCAGCATGTGGCCAAAGAAGGACTGAAGAGTCCCAGCGATCCTAACGCTCTTTTCAAGGTGTCAGGATGGAACCTATGGTCCCACATATACCAAGCAAGTGCTCTGCCATGAGTAGCTCCAGCCTGACTGTCTCGACATCCTTAGAACTGAAGGTATACACCACCGTGCCTATTTTATACAGTGCTGGAGATCAAAACCAGGGCCTGGTGCATGCTGGATAAGCACCCTACCAACTGAGCTACCTCCCCCTCCCTTCATTGATCAGCAAATCAGTCCAAGAAAGTCAGCAGGTCACTGGATACCCAACTGCTGGACCTCCCCCTGGGGCTAACCTTTCGTGACTCAGCCCATCACCCAATAACCAGGGAGTAAGCTAACCCCTGATATCACCGAGTCAGATCTCCAGGGACATCTCCAGGATGCTGTGCTATGCCTCAGATCCCTTCCCTGATTGTACCCGTTTTCCCTGTGCAAGGAGGACCAAGCCTGGTAGCCAAAGCCCAGCGCCTGCCCTTAGTCTCGGGAAGATCGACCATGGCTGAGAGGCCGAGAGTCAACATGGAACCTTTAGACCAGAGTTCTCTGCTCAAAATCAACGCAACTCTGTAACAAGACAAAATCAAACCCCAAAACAATAGTTAATTGCTTTCAAGACAAGGTCTCACACAGACCGGACTAGCCTTAAACTTGCTATGTAGACAAAGAGGACATCAAACTCTTGACCCTTTCGCCTCTGTTCCCTTAGAGGCATTACAGGGATCGCAGGCATGAAGTGCTATGCCTTGTGTTTGCAAACCAAACAAACAAACAAGCCACTGTGGGCTGAGGAGACAGTCAGTGACCAAGAGAACTTGAAGAGGGCTTACAGAGGACACTCTGTTCCCCGTACTCACATGGTGGCTCACAACTCCCATAGCACTTGTAGGGGGTCTGTTACTCACTTCTGCCATTAGTGTGCACCCACACACCTATGTATAAATAAAAATAAAATAAATCAGGGCTGGAGAG
Source organism: Mus minutoides (assembly GCA_902729485.2). Lineage (NCBI taxonomy): Eukaryota > Metazoa > Chordata > Mammalia > Rodentia > Muridae > Mus > Mus minutoides. The sequence goes on from CACVCL010022928.1 coordinate 15,845, forward strand.
ATGGCTCATCTGTTAAGAGCACTGAATGCTCTTCCAAAAGACCTCAGTTTAGTTCCCAGCAATCACGTGGCTGCTCACAGCTGTCTATAATTCTCCTGTCACCCTCACACAGACACACATGCAGGCAAAACAATAAAAATAAAAGTCACTTAAAAAGAAATCTTTAAAAACAATACGTTGAGTCAGGCAGTGGTGACACACTTTAATCCCAGCACTTGGGAGGCAGAGGCAGGCAGATTTCCAAGTTTGAGGCTAGCCTGGTCTACAGAAGAGTTTCAGGACAGCCCGGGCTACACAGAGAAACCCTGTCTCAAAAATCAAAAACCAAACCAAACTCACCAACCAACAAACCAACCAACCAAACAAACAAACAAACCACAGAATCAAACAATCTAAAGAGGTAATATCTTGGGGCAGAGGATAAGCTCAGTTGGTCCAGCACTTGCCTAGCATGCACAGGGGGTGGGGGAGGAACCCCAGCTCTGCATACGGATCTGTTGGCATGAGCTCATCATACCAGCAGTTGGGAGATGGAGGCAGGAGGGTCAGATGTTCAAGGTCACCCAGCACTTATGCCTTTACTCCATTTTTCTAGTGAATTGTGTTCTTCATGGTTAGTTTTTAGGACAATTACCTGATCAATATTTTGAGGTTTTGTTGCCTTATTTTTGCAGTACTGGGAACGGGACCAAGGTCCTTGTGCATGTCAGGAAAGTGGATGCCTTTGAGCTATGTCCCCAGCCCAGCCCTACACCGTTAGCCCCACCCTTCCTTTTCCCTAGGTAACAGAGCTCAGATTTAAGGCTTCATAAAAGCTGGGCGAGCTCTCCACCACTGAGCCGTCTCCAGCTCCCAAACACTTTGTTTGTATTTATTTATTTATTTATTTATTTATTATTTTGGCTTTTCGAGGTAGGCTTTTTTCTGTATAGTCCTGGCTGTCCTAGAACTCACTCTGTAGACCAGGCTGGCCTCAAACTCACAGAGATCTTCTGCCTGCCTCTCCCTCCTGAGTGCCGGGATTAGAGGTATGCCCTGCCTGGCTCTAACCCCCTTGCTTTATGTAGAAACATTTTCCCCTAATCTTGTCGTTTTGACTTTGTTTATGGTGTCATTTGCCACAGGGAAGCGTTTATTTCTGTGTACTCAGATCTGTCAGCCATGATAATATTTTAAGAAAATAAAGGTTATTTTTAAGCCACGCGTTTTTATTTAGATGGCGCAGCTTCCACATGAAGCCTCACTTTGCTCTCTTGCCAGATGTCGTCTATTTTAAGTCATGTGGAAAAATAAAACAACGGGTCAATTAATACATTACATTTTTATTTTTTTCCCCCAATATTAGATATGGAATCCAGGGCAAGGGCTGTATCATTGACCCAGCAGCCATCTTCACAGCTTTGTTTTAAATTTGTCCCCTGTCCCAGTCAACACAGAAGATGAAGGGGAGGATGATGAAGAAGATGAGGATGGAGAAGATAACAATGACAGCAATGGTGAGAGAGGTGATGATAAAGACCGAGGTGATGATGATCATGGTGATGATGATGAAGATGGAAGTGACGAAGATGAGGAGGAGGAAGAGGAGGATGGTGGTCATGATGAAGAAGATGGTGGTGAAGAAGAAAATAGAGACGTTGTCATGGTGACAAACAGAAAAATGACGGTAGTGAGCATGGTAGGATAACAAGAACGTTGGCGATGAGGAGGAAAGATGAAGAAAGCTTCTACTCTGTGCTGAGGGCCATGTCACTCTCATCCTTTAATCCTTACAATTGCCTTTTTCCTTCCTTTTCTCTGAGATAGTCTTGCTGTATGGTCCTTGCTGGCCTGGGGCTCAACATGCAGCCCAGGCTAGCCTTGAATTTGTGGCAATTCTCCTGCCTGAGTCTCCTTATGCTGGGGTGACAGGCTTGCACCACCACTCCTAGCTCGTAAAATATTTTTTAAATTTATTTATGCTCTTTTACACGTATGAATGTTTTGCCTGCTGGCATGTCTGTGTACCATGTGTGTGCCTGATACCCGAGGAGGTTGGAAGAGAGTGTTGGATCCCCCAGAACTGGAGCTGGGAACCAACTTGTGTCTTCTACAGAAGCAACAAGTACTCTTAACGTCTGAGTCATTTCTTCAGCCCCAGCTCTTTGTTGTTGTTGGTGGTGTTTTAATTGAAGAACAGGTCAGTTGTGGTGACATATACCTATACCTTGCACCCAGAAGGTAGAGGGAAGAGGACCCGTGTGTGTGTGTGTGTGGGGGGGGAGTGGCAGGTTCAGAGACCAGACTGGAAACATGAGAACCTGCCTCAAGAAGCCTAAAAGATGGGCTAGAGAGATGGCTCAGTGGTGGCTCAGTGGTTAAGAGCACTGACTGCTCTTCCAAAGGTCCTGAGTTCAAATCCCAGCAACCACAAGGTGGCTCAGAACCACCTGTAATGATGCCCTCTTCTGGTTCGTCTGAAGACAACTACAGTGTACTTATTTATAATAATAAATCTTTGGGCTTGAGGGAGTAGGGCTGACCAGAGCAAGTGGGGTTAACTAGAGTAAGTAGAAGTTCTAAAATTCAATTCCCAACAGTGTACCCATATACATAAAATAAATAAATAAATCTCTAGAAAGAAAGAAAGAAAGCCCAGAAGACACTACACAGAGAACCCTTGTTGTTTGAAACCTAACTGAAAGAAGAAAAGAAAGGTAATAGATCTAGATCATAACATTCACACATACACTCACTCTTTACTGAGGGAGGCATGCACCAAGGCATGTGTATGGAAATCAGAGGACAGCTTTGGGAGTCAGTTCTCTGCTTCCTCACGTGAGTCTGGGACCGTCAGGCTTAGCGACAGACAGCTTTCACCTGCTGAGACATCTCCTTAGCCATCTTTAAAGCAAGCACTGGGGATCAAGCCCAGGGCCTCGGGTATTCTAGATAAGCTCTGCCACTGAGCTGTACCCCCAGCCCAAAGCCCCAAATTTATCCTCTTAAGGTATGTGGCTCAGTAATTTTTAAAGTGTTCTTTGTGGCTGGGCAGTGGTGGCGCACACCTTTAATCCCAGCACTCAGGAGGCAGAGGCAGATGGATCTCTGTGTTAGGCCAGCCTGGTCCACAGAATGAGTTCTAGGACAGCCAAGGCTACCTAGAGAAATCCTGTCTGGAAAAAACCAACAGACAAGCAAACAACACGTATTTCTGAAGCCATATAACTCTCATTACTCTTGAAATGGAGAACAGTTTCATTATCCCTAAAAGAAGACATATGGTACATACTGTCCTCATGTCCATTCTACAGATGAAGAAACTGAGGCCCAGGAAGGCTGAGTCACCTGGCCAAGACCACACAGCCTAATCTGAATTTGAACTTAAGCTGGATTCTTTTTTTTTTTTTTTAAAGATTTACTTATTATATGTAAGTACACTGTAGTTGTCTTCAGGCATTCCAGAAGAGGGTGTCAGATCTCATTACGGATGGTTGTGAGCCACCATGTGGTTGCTGGGATTTGAACTCAGGACCTTTGGAAGAGCAGTCAGTGCTCTTACTCGCTGAGCCATCTTGCCAACCCCTTAAGCTGGATTCTTGAGGTGGCAACCTCTCAATGAGAGTCAGTCTCTCTTTTAGATCAAGAGCCAGAAGGCTGAATATGTCGAGGGCCAGGTTAGGAATATTCTAGATGTTGTCAGTGATCCAGCGGATAAGTGAGGGGTAGGGGGAAACCTAAAACAGACAGACAAACACCTCAGGGTGTACATCTGGTTAGAAAACTGTCATCTGTCCTCTTGTACCATTTCGGGAGCCTGTCCCCACTTACACCCCCAGGGGACATAGGTAAGTAAGAGGCAGCTGTCCTTTGCCTGCAGCTGCCTGCCTTGCCTCTGATGAGTGACCTGGTTTCCCTATGGGAGCCTCCTCCTGTCCTCTGACTGTCTCAGGTTTTATGAGGCAAGGGGAAAAAACAGAATCTTAGCATCTCTGCCCAGCGGCACCCAGAATCCTCCATTCCTAGACATTCAGTTCTGTCAGCCAGTGGCATCCCCTCCACCATGGCTTCTTTTGTTCCCCTCAAGAGTCTTGACTATGCCCCCTACACATTAGTAGCAACTGTGCAGCTTGGTCTTCATGTGAGACCCCTAACAAGTGGAGCAGGGGCTGTTCCCAGCCATTGAATCACCTTCCCCTACCTTGTTGGGACTCAGGGGGAGAGGATGTGCCTAGTTCTGCTGGGACTAGATTTCCCAGGGTGGGGTGGTACCCAAGAGGGGCTCCTTTTCTTTAAAGAGAAGGAGAAAGGCAATAGGGGAAGGGATTGTAAGGGTGTGGACTGAGAGGTGAGGAGGGAGGGGGCTGTGATTGGGATATAAGTGAATAAAAACTAGAGTTTTGATTATCAGTAACCTCAATAAATACAATGGCACAGACGATGTATTCCCCAAGCCTGCTGCACTAGATAGAGCACACAGTCTTCCTTAATGAAGCCCCTGTTTGAGAACATGTCATCTGTTGGAAACACAGCAAGAACTCTATGATAATTAAACATAATAGTAACTTGGGCTACATATTTCACATGCTCAAGCTACTCCGTGAAACTGCCAAGAAGCAGAGAGCGCGGCCCTCCAGTGACCCCTCCCTGTGCCTCAGCATCTCTTGGTGGTCCTTTCAATATAAGACTTCTTTTCCCGAGTGCACACTGAAGAACATCTCACATTTGGCTGGACATCTGGTCCTATTCAATGTAACGAGCCATTGGGAATTCTCAGAGTGCTTGGGAGTTTGACTTCTCAAACAGCCCAATCTAGTGACTCACTGGCGTCTAGAGCATCACTTGGGTCTGCCGCCTGCAGTAGGGCCAGGACATGGGGAGAGTCTGTCTCTGCCTCCCGGGTTATTTCACTAAGACAGCTACTTGTGAAGGTCACAACCCACAGACAGTTACAGTTCCTGGGGCTTTTATACCCATTAAAATCAGATGTCAAATATTTTTGCTTCAGAGTATACTTATTGCAGATATCTGGAACTATTTGGTAAAACTTATTTACTGTGCCAGCTAGCATTAACTGTCAACCTGATACAACCTAGTCATCCACAAGGAAAGCCTCAATTGAGGCATTGACTAGATTAGAGGAATCGGCCTGTGGGCATGTCTGTGGGGAATCGCCTTGACTATTAATTGATGCAGGCAGTTTCCAGCCCACTTTGGGCAGCACCATTACCTGGGTAGATGGTCCTTCAGTTTACAACTAGGTAAGCATGAGCCAGAGAGCAAGACAGCAAGCAGAGTTCCTTCAGGGTTTCTGTTTCAAGTTCCTGCTGAGTTACTAAAGTGACTTCCTTCAGTGACCTGAAACTATAAGTGAAATAAATACTCTCCTCCCCTGAGCTGTTATTGGTTAGAGTATTTTTTATCATAGTTATAGAAGCTAGAACATTCATCATCGTCATCCCATCACCACCACCACCACCACCAATGTGTGTCACACATGCCACATGGTACCTATGGAGGTCAGAGAACAGCTCTGTGGAGTCTGTCTTCCTTTACTTGCAGGGAATCAGACTTGGCTCACCAAGCTTTCTGAGCAAATGCCTTTACATGCCGAGTCATCCTACCAGCCTGCTTCTTTCCCTGTCTCAAGCATTTCACAAACGGAACCGATGCTGTCTGAAGACCAGCCCTGCTCTCTCAAGCCATTCCAGCACCACTGTGAAGTCTGTCCGGCTCTCCCAGAGACCCTATGTGAATATTTTCAATATATTAAAAAACATTAGATAGATAGATAGATAGATAGATAGATAGATAGATAGATAGATAGGAATACTTTTTCAATTATATTTCAAACATTTTATATGCGTGTATGGATTTGAGTGTGTGTGTGTGTTTGTGTTGTGTGTGTGTTGTATGTAGATTAGCAGACATTTCTAGGAATCTGTTCCCCCTTCTACCATTCAGGCTCCAGGGATCAAAGTCGGGTGGCCAGGCTTGTCACCAAGCACCTCTTCATCTGCTGAGCCATCATTCTACTGGATGAAGAAGTAAATAACTTTCAAACTAGGTGTCTAGAGATGAACTTAAACGCTTATCCTGTTTATTTGAATTAAACCCTATGGTATTACTAGAATAAATAAAACCCTTGATAAAAGAAAAAAAAAAGCACCAGGCAGTAGTGGCAAATGCCTTTCACCCCAAAACTCCAGAGTCAGAGGCAGGCAGGTTGCTCTGAGTTTGAAGTCAGCCAGGTCTACAGGGTGAGTTACAGGACAGCCAAGATACACATACACACACACATACACACACACACAAGCTTGTCTCCAAAAAAAAAAAAAAAACCAGAAAAAGAAAAAGTAAGAAGGCTGGCCTCCCAGATCTCTAAGGAGCCTAGGATGACCTTGCTTTTTTGTTTGTTTGGTTTTGGTTGGTTTTTTTTTTCGAGACAGGGTTTCTCTGTGTAGCCCTGGCTGTCCTGGAACTCACTATGTAGACCAGGCTGGCCTCGAACTCAGAAATTTGCCTGCCTCTGCCTCCCGAGTGCTGGGATTAAAGGCGTGCGCCACCACGCCCGGCTATGACCTTGCATTTTTGATCGTCCTTCCTCTACTTCTTGAGTTCTGGGATGGCAGGCATGCGCCACCACACTTGGTTTATGCAGTGCTGGGAACCGAACCCAGGGCTCTGTGCTTGCTAGACAAGTGCTCTACCAATGGAGCTACGTCTCCACCCTAAGGAGAAGAGAAAATTTGATGAACATGTAGGTTAAGTGCGCCCGTGAATGGGCTCGGGTGTGACATTTCAATGCTCTGCAGCAAATGACGTTGATCAAATCCAGACGTTGATCCACACTCTCCCAAGCACAAGAATTGAGGCCAGGCCTACCTGGCTATAAACTCCATTCTCACTATCTGACTAGATGTCAAGAGGCTTAATGTCTCCAAACAGGTTTCTTCCTCCTGAAAATGAGGTCATTTATTTCTGGCGGTATGGCAGAGATGGGAGATTTTACACGTGTTAAATCCTCCACGCAGTGCCTGGTGCAGGGTAGGTTCCAAAAAAAATAGAAGCCACCATCATGGTGGAGAGTCCCCTCACGGCCTGCAGGGAAAGAAAGCAGGCATTGCCAGAGGATGGTTCTCCCCACGGCCCATCTCTTCCCGGTCCCCGGTCCCGAGTTCTAAGTCACAAGCAAACACTGGGCATTTCTTGCCACCGAGCGCTTGAGAGCTTGAGGTAGCACCAGGTGGCCATTGACAAAGCGTCTTTTCGACTTTGTGTTACAAATGGAGTAACTGAGTCCAAAGGAGGTGAAGGCACTTATTCAAGGTCATCTATATTTCCTTCAGGGACACGGACTCAGCTGCTGTTCTCGTTCCAAATGGCCATGTCCTTCTTTCTCAAGGAGACAGAAAGTCAGCGATGGCTGGGCTGCAGCCCTGAGGTAGGGCCACTAAGGATCAAGTGTGTGCAGGCAGAAGGAAGACCACGGAGGAGCAGCAGGCTGATAAGAATAGTTAACAACCTGCCCGCACACGTAGATGTGTGGCTTGGCCTTCATGTGGGTCCCAAACAACTGGAGCAGGGGGCTGTCCCAAAAGCTGTTGCCTGTATGTGGGATATGTTCTTCTAGCTGGGCTGCCTTGTCTGGCCTCAGTGGCAGACGATGGACCTAGCCTTACAGAGATTTGATGTACCAGGGTCGAGGGATACTCAGGGGCCCCCACCGACTTAGAGGAGAGGGGAAAGGNTGGCCTTCATGTGGGTCCCAAACAACTGGAGCAGGGGGCTGTCCCAAAAGCTGTTGCCTGTATGTGGGATATGTTCTTCTAGCTGGGCTGCCTTGTCTGGCCTCAGTGGCAGACGATGGACCTAGCCTTACAGAGATTTGATGTACCAGGGTCGAGGGATACTCAGGGGCCCCCACCGACTTAGAGGAGAGGGGAAAGGGGAGACGAGGAAAGGATCATTGGAGGAGGGACTGGGAGGGATGCAGTAATCAGGATATAAAGTAAACAACAACAACAACAATAATAATAATAGGATGCCACCTGGTGTTGAGAATTGTTTACATGGTCTCTCTCTAGTCTGTCACTCACTCTTTCTTCAGAAAAAGCTATCTATCTTACTGAAGTTCACATAGCTAAGAAGTACCTGGGCCAGGGTTTGAACCTTGAGCTGTCTTCTGTGCTTTTTATACTTTGCCATTTCAAAGTCTCTTCTAGACTGTTCCACCTTCCTGAATTTCTAATGACTCCATTACTGTTCAGTCTTGCTGTTGCCTCAGCCAAGGGCCCTGGCCTGTCACCCCTCCCAGGCCCATTATGGAGATCACCACATACATACCCCTCACTTCTTGTCAAAAGTCAGTTCCATGGTCTGTGGGGAAGCCAGTTAAGACGCTTGCCTCCCGGTTTCATTATCCGAGTTCAAGCTCCTGGACCTGAATGGTGGAAGACAGAACCAGCCTCTGAGGCTTGTTCTTTAACCTCCACACATGCTCCATGACACACACACACGCACACTCACCTCACATACACCACACACACCCATACACACCCACCTTGAATACACATACACCACACACACCCATACACACCCACCTCACATACAAGTACACACTTTACACACTCTTATACACCCACCGCACATACACATACAGACCCACCTCACATACACATACATACCCACCTCACATACACACACACACACACACTCACACTCATACACATCCACCTCACATACACATACACATACACATACATACATTCATACACACCCACCTTACATACCAGTACACACTTCACCCACTCATACACACCCACCTCACAAACACATATACACTCATACACACATTCATACACACCCACCTCACATATACCCACACACTCATACACATCAGCCACACACACTCACACTCACACACACACACACCAAACAAACAAACAAACAAACAAACATATAAATATAACTAGAGAAAAGCCGGCCAGCTGGAGCCCTGAAGAGTAGTTCTTCTGAACTGGACAGCAGCCCAACAGCAACGCTACACTTTCCTTCGAGATAGCAGGGCAGGCCAGGGCTGCTAATTGTGTTTGTATTGGGGCTGATTTATATTTGTGCTCAGTATGCATCCTCACCCCCTACCAAGAAAGCAGATGGGTACGTTGTGCCTTTGAAAGAAATATAATTAAGGCAATTTAGCATCTTCCTTCAAGGATGCTCTTCCTCTGCAAGAGAGGAAATGTGTTTGGATCGGCTTTAGAATGTTTGAGCTTTCATTCTGTGGTGCTCACAGCTGGTGCATGCTGGGGGAGGCTGAGAGGGAAGGGAAAGGCCTTTTCTCTTCTGTATACCTAGGACCTGAGACAGGACAGGAGAAGCCATCAACTCGGGAGTGGAGCCATTAGCACTGTGGTTTTGAGGAAGTCTCTGGTCCAGAGCCTCTGGTAAGATGGGCAAGAGCTCTACATGAGTAGAATCCCCAACACTGCTTTGTTGGTTTTAACACGATAAAACAGTCCAGCAGCTCTGTGGATACAGAGTCCTTGGACGTACCTGGCAACAGTCTCTGCTAACCGATGAGCAAGGCTGGGTTTAAATGCACGGTGACAGTGGCTTGCTGGCACGGAATCTTAGTTATTCAGGAGGCTGAGGCAGGGGATGTCGAGTTCAAGGCCTGTCTAGGCTGGAGATAAATTTAAGGGCCTGGAAGTTCTGTGAGATGCTATATCAGAACTGAAAGAATATTGCTGGAGTATATTGTGTGTGAGAGACTGGACTCAGTCCCTAGCGCTGAAAAACATATACATACATGCATATACACATACATACATACATGCATGCATACATATATAATGCATGCTTGCTTACATATATAACTTATTTTTGTTAAGTATTTATAAAATTTTAGGGCCAGGAGAGACCTTAGTAATTGGTTTTGTTATTACTGTTTTTGAGACAGTGTCTTTCTATGTAGCCCTGGCTGGCCTGGAACTCTGTAGACCAGGCTAGCCTCAAATGCCCAGAGATCTGCCTCCCGAGTGCTCAGATTAAAAGGTGTATGCCCCTTTAATCCCAGCACTTGGGAGGCAGAGGCAGGCGGATTTCTGAGTTCGAGGCCAGCCTGGTCTACAAAGTGAGTTCCAGGACAGCCAGGGCTACACAGAGAAACCCTGTCTCGAAAAACCAAAAAAAAAAAAAAAAAAAAAAGGTGTATGCCTCCACCCCCAGCAATATCTCCCTTAACATAAAAAGTCACGTGAAGATTACTATAAAGTCGCTTCATACTGTTTTTTTTTTCATATTTAATTCATCCATGTTAGAAAATATGTTGGTCACACCTTGTATGTAAGAAAAATCAAACGTAGGTCAAGAGTGGTGCTGGAGCATGCACATCCTTCATGCAAGCACTCTGGAGGCAGAGGCAGCCTGAGCTTTGGGTGTTCGGGGGCCAGCCTGGTCTATTTCAAGCTAGTTAGGGTTACACAGTGAGCCCCTGTCTCAAAAACAAACAAGCGCTGGGCGGTGGTGGTGCATGCTTTTAATCCCAGCACTTGGGAGGCAGAGGCAGGTGGATTTCTGAGTTCGAGGCCAGCCTGGTCTACAAAGTGAGTTCCAGGACAGCCAGGGCTACACAGAGAAACCCTGTCTCGGAAAAAACAAAATAAAACAAAACAAAAAAACAAACAAAAACAAAACAAAACAAGCATATGCTAAAAGTGTAAGTGTTGAGCATCTTCCAGGTCTCTCCCTTGCCAGGTGATCACTCTTAATTCACTGAGGTTCCTTCAAGGATATAAATATATATCATATACATACACATACAGAACATATATACAAGACTAGAATTGAATCATAGCCCATATAATTTCTTTTTCTTCTTTCTTTTTCTTTTCCAGTAATGGAGATTGAACCCAGAGCCTGTGCTAGACAAGTGCTCCTACCACCGCAACACACTGCTGGCTCCAAAATTTAACTTATTCTCACTTAGCTTATCAATTCACATGGACCCACTGACTCTGTTTTCTGTAAAGGTAGGGATAGAACCCACGCCCTCATCCTAGGCACACACTAGGTCTCTAGCTGCATCCTGGACCCTACTGAGCTATTGTTTATTGCCTTATATTTATTGTCTAATCACTCAGATGTCCTTTTTCTTTAACCATCAGGAAGTCCAGAGACTTCTAGGTGCCTTTTGCCTTTCCCACTGTGATAAGCAATCAGTAGTGATGATGGGGTTTTTTTGTAAGATGGTACTTTACAACAGAATTGTTAAAAAGCCTTTCTTGTCTAACATTTTGATGTATGCTGTCAGCTTGTTTGCCCAAACACACAAACACTGCTCCAGATGCCCTTGTCCTGGTACTGTCCAAAGAAAGCATCTCCCCACAATCTCACTGGTGCCAGCATCACTAATCTCATTAAAAATCTCTTCAGTTTGTGGAGTGAGAGTCAGACTTAACATTTCAAAATTGCCCCCACACACGTGGCACCAAGCATGTGGCACCAGGTAGGTGGCACATACCTGTGATCTCAGTACTTAGGAAGGCCTCTGAGGATCAGGAGTTCAAGGTCAGCCTCTGCTGTGTGAGCTCATATAGTAAGTTCCGTTCTTGGCATCTGAAGACTAAATTTAGAAATGGGACTCATGTGTTGTTGTTGTTGTTGTTGTTGTTGTTGTTTTCCCCTGTGCCTCTCCTGAGACTCAGCCTCTGCCCTTCAGCTCTCCTGCCTTCCTGTGGTACCGTAGGAAGAAGCCATTAAGTGGCGAGCCTGGCAGGTGTGTGGGTTCCGGAGCCAGCCCTGCCCCCTCTGCCCTGTTATACCAGAAACTGCTCTTGAGAACATGCCTCCCAGTGATGAGCCTAGACCACAAAGAGATCCCATCAAAAAAACAAAACAAACAAACAAAACTCCAATCAACCAAACAAAACAACAACAACAAAAATGGGTTGGAGGAATGGCTCCGTGGATAAGAACACTGACTGCTCTCACGGTGGACTGGAATCCATTCCCCCCCCCCCCCATCGACTTCAGACAGCTCACACTGACACCCTCTTCTGGCCTTTAAGGGCACCTGCACCCTTGTCCACATACCCACACACAGACACACAAATGTACACATGATTTAAAATAATAAAAACGCCTTAAAAAAAATAAATCTAAAGGTTGCCTTTGAAATGAATGTTTATTTCCACGTGAAGTTTAGAGTCCTTTTCTGTTTAGAAGGGACTATCTAAGAGTGAAAAAGGATGCTTGGCTATGTCACGCGTGCCTGTCAATCATCTATTCCAGAAAGTTCCCTCAGATTACAGAGGCTGTCAAAAAACGTCTTTTCTTCATGAGATGTAAGCTCCTCTCTCCTCGGTATCTGAAGGTTAAATTTGGAAATGGGACTCACATATTACTATTATTTTTTTTTCTCTGCGCCACTCTTGAGAGTCAAATTCTGCCTTTCAACTCAGCTACAGCCCTGCGGTGCCGTAGGATGGGGTTATTAAGGGGAGACTGGAAGGTGTATCCGTTCGGAGCCAGCCCCCCCCCCCCCCCCCCCCCCCCCCCCGCCCCACTGGGGAGGAGGAAACTGCTCTGAAGAACATGCCTCCCAGTGATGACATTGCACATACGTGCACACAGCGGAAGGGCCACCAAGCCCAAGGGGTTCCAGCCTTAGGGAGCCCTAGTGGAAAAGGTACAAATTCCTCTGGCCTCCCGAGCCTCCCGGGCCTCCCGAGCCTCCCCTCGGCTTGGTCCTGGATCCACTGTCCTCCATGTTTGTTCTTTCATAACGCTTTCCTACAGAATTTGGCCTTGTTTGTTTTCACAGTTGTACAAGAAGAACATTAGCCGTCTATATAGAGAGAGCCACCCAGAGCAAGTAGCCAGGCCCACAGAGCCAGCTGCTCGTGTGGAGAGCTCAGCCCCGTCATTTTTCTTCTCTCTCTCTTTCTTTCTTCCTTTCTCTTTCTTTCTTTCTTTCTTTCTTTCTTTCTTTCTTTCTTTCTTCCTTCCTTCCTTCCTTCCTTCCTTTTTTGATTTATTTATTATATGTAAGTACACTGTAGCTGTTTTCAGCACTTCAGTCACTCCCGAAGAGGGCTTCAGATCTCGTTTTGATCCTCATTTTATCCATCCCATATGGGATTTGAACTAAGGACCTTTGGAAGAGCAGTCAGTGCTCTTACCTGCTGAGTCATCTCCCCCAGTCAGCTCCATCATTTCTTAGCTGTGAGAGTTTGAGCTATTTCTTCCCCCTTTAAAATGGGAGCAGTAAAGAGGGAGCTCCTGGATTGCTTAGAGGAGATTCAGTGTGGAAAATTCTCCCGGGCAGTGCCAGGATTCCAGCGAACCCTTTGAGTAAGTGGGGCTGACATTGACGAAGGCCTTTCAGAGTCGTTCATTTGCTTGTTTATTACTTATTCACTGGTTTGGTGAAGGTTGTTTTCTTTTCCTTTTTCCTTTTTTTTTTTTTTTT
>CACVCL010022929.1:0-29213 GCA_902729485.2 Mus minutoides
TGCAGGACGTTCATCTAGTATCTTGGTCAACACTTTAGAAAGATGGTCATATCTATGTAAATAGAAAATTCCAGATAACATATACATCATGAACACTTAAAAAAGATTTGATGTAAATCCAGTTGGGTTTTAGGGAAGTTAAAAATTTTGAACTCTTAAGAGAATTTAAGTGAAGGTATTATCTATCACTCCAGATGGAGTCTAGAATTTGCCTAAGTAAGTTCTCAAATATGATGTAGATATTTAAGATAGTAGAGGAGAACATAGTAGCATGATATACAGTACAAATCAGTAATTTTCACATTTCAGTTCTGAAAATGGAATCTCTTAGCTATAAGCTATATACCATCGGTGATGAACAGTTTTTATTCTTTTACTTTAAATTCTTTTTTGTTCCCCATCCTTGCCTACGGATATCTAATATATTATAATATAATTAGATATCCAAGTCCCACTAACTCTTTAAGAGCTACATTCTTACCATCTTATGTATTTTAAAATCTTTTCTTCCAATTATGTCTATGCATGTGGGTATTTGCAATGTGAAAGCGAGTGCCCATGGAGACTAGAACATGTCAGATCTCCTGTAATCTGCAATATAGTTGCTTGTGACCTGCTTGATGTGGGTGATGGAAAGCAAACTCCATCCTCTGAAAGAACATGACTCTCATGACTGCAGAGCCATTTCTCCAGCTCCTACATTTAAAAATAAGATTTATTTTATTTGATCTATTTGAGTGTTTTCCTATGCATTTCCTTGTATGTGTGTGCAACATTTGCATGCTGGTTCCTGAGGAGGTCAGAAGTTATTATATCCCTGAACCCCCTGGAACTGGACTTGACAGATGGTTGTGAATACCATGGGTGTTGCCTATTGAATCTTGATCTGCAAGAGCAGCTATTGCTTTTAACCACTGAGCCCTATCTCCAACCCCTACATCATATTTTGAAAGTAACAATGTTTTTAGGCCCCCAAAGAATGCATCTCATATTGCCATCTACCCACATGTACTGAAAGATAAGCCATCAAATTATTTACTTTCCCCTGTTTTAAAAACTATTTTTGTTAGTTCTTTGAGAATTTTATGTGTTTGACCATATTCACCTTCCCTTTCCTAACTCTTTCAGATTCATCATGCCCTCCTCTACCACCCAACTTTGTGTCCTTTAATTTTTCCTCCACCAAGGCCAATTTGTGCTGTGCAAATATTATTAGATGTGTGATCTTCCTCTGAAGTGGTGAATGTAGCATTTTGTTCTTTTCCATTTCACAACTACATTAGTAGAACTTCATTTATCCTCTCACCAATTAATTGTACTTTTCATAAGAGGCAGTCTGTATTTCTCAAGCACCAGATTCATAGGTCTTTGAAAACCCTAGTCACACAGTTCAGTTGTTTAGAAGCAAGGATTTCTAGAAAGCTACACTATGATGAGTTCTCATGTTAAAGCTGCAATAGACGTCAAGACCATACCTGGTTACCACATGTTTAAAAGAAAGACCTAGCATGTTTTAAAAGTATCAAGGGTTTCTGCTTTCCTGTAGAATACAAGATTCAGAACTTTCTGTGCTCAAATCTTAGAACAATCTTAAGAAAACGAGGAACTTGCTGTGCAAATAGGTGGGCCTATAACCTATTAGCCTTTATCTCCCCTTCTATGTTCTGGAATTAAAAGCCTCTGCCACTATATCCAGTAACTTTCTTTTTCAAATGAAATCCTTTCAGATTCTATTCTCTTTTTGCCTCCAACATATTTTGACAGAAATACCTTACTCTGCTCCTGCCCACCCCCTTTGTTGTCACCCCACCCCGACTGTGATACTTACAGATTTAAGCCAGACTTGCTGCTGGTACTCAGCAGGTAGGCTTTTGCATTCTGAATGGCCACCTCAAGCATACTCTGGGCTGCTTCACTGGTTCCAACCTCAGGGTGGTCTGGATCACAGTTACTATTTGAGTCATCCTCTTGTAAAAGGTCAAATCTCAGCCCTTTATGCTTGGACTTGTTCCTGCTGGCATCCCTTAGCCCACACAGGTCAGGGTCGGGTGTCTGAGCCTGCGGGAAGGTACTTTCCTCTGCATGGCTTGTGTAGTGAGAAGTTGATTGTCTTGCAGCAGAAGACGATTCCCAAGGATCAGAATAAGGTGTCCCAGTGTCAGTGATCCCATTAGGGGTCCTCTCTGCGTGTGATGCACCTACAGGATCCTGAGTAGTTGCAGTGTTGAGAGAAGTGGAATGAAACTCCAGAGGAGGAGGGGGAGGGGAGGATGACACTTCTGGTCCAGTGGGGAGGTCTCCCAGAGACAGGCTGGCTCTAGACTGGTGGCTCCAAGAGGGGCTCATTCTGGGTGAGGTTTCGGTGTCTGACCTTTGCTCCTCTTCCCGGTACTCAGGTGATGGGGGACCGGGATCCTGGGGAGAATCTTTTGACTCTCCTTGCCATAATCTCTCTGCTTCCCCTGGCTCTTGATTTTCCTTTTCTTGTTTCAGAGACGTAGAGTTTTCCATAGGAGTTAAGAAATAAATCACATGAACGGAGCGTGAAGATATGGAAGGAAACAACAGGGGCCTTTGTTGAGATCTTCTAAGAGATCAATTCCTACACAGGTTGCAAGCGTTCGGTCTCCATAGCAACCCCAGGCTGGCAGTCTCTGTGTAAAATCAAACAGCCCTGTTGCTAGGATTTTAGGGAGGAGACTAGTTTTGTGATTTGGTGAATTCTCTGTCCCTCTTCCTAGCTCAGCCAATCCGAACCCTACCCTTTCGTTTGTTTGTTTGCTTTATTTTGTTTTGGGAACCAAGACCTACAAGAAGAGAGCAAAGGTGGAACTGTGATCCGGCGTTGGAGGTACTTAAAGGTATGACAGTTTGATCTAGGTTATGGATATGAAGTATGAGTAATGTATATAAAGTGTGGCTCAGCAGTTAAGAGCACTAGCTGCGCTTCCAGAGGTCCTGAGTTCAACTCCCAGCAACTACATAATGACTCAAAAACATCTATGATGTGATCTGATGTCCTATTCGGGCATGTAGGTGTACATACAGATAGAGTACTCCTGTACATAAAAATAAATAAATAAATAAATAAATAAATAAATAAATAAATAAAATATTCAAATAAAAAGAATGGGGAAATAAATGCATAAAGTCAAACAGCATTTCCTCATTCTCTTTCCCTACTATTTGGGTGGTAAGTATGAAACCCAAGGCCTCTGCATTCTAGGGACATTTCCTACTAGGACAGGATGCCATAGCCTTCTACATTTTTTAAAAGATAGTTTTATTTGAAACTATAGTTTTCTATTGGAAACACACCTATGTCTGCTTCCAAAGACCCAAGGAGGAGCCTGGCATACTATTCTGCAGTTTGGTTTCTTTATTTCAGTGTTGTCAGTTCTTAAACTAGACGAATGCCCCAAAGATGAGCACGTTAGATGTAGAGAAAAACATTTATAGCTCAGTGATGTTTAGTCATACCAAAATGATTACCTAGTCTATCAAAATATGCAGCTTTGCTTTTCTTCCCTAAGGAGCTAAACTTATGGATCAAATTAAAATCTACCATGCTTCAAATTAAGTTCTAAGAGTTCTTCATAACTATAGCATGACTCTAAATGCAAATGCACATTTGTTTTTCTGTATTTCCCTATAGGTGTCCTCAATAAGTTTCTGAGACCTTAATTTCAGTCTCATTTACATGTTTAACTTTATAAGTTTTATATAATATTGCGAATCTCTAACAAATTGTTTATTTGGGTTTATCTTTTTAGCTCAATGTCATATGACCTTGACATAATGCAAGTGTATAAATAAAAAGTATTCAGATACAAAATTCTTAGTTCTGTGTCATAAATATATTTGAGGAAACCCTCAAGCCCTCCATGGCATTGCCATCTTCTTTTCAAGAAGCACGCTTTCCAGCCGCAGCAAGCGGGGCTGGCCGGAGCGAGCAGGGCCAACAGGAGCAAGCAGAGCTGATCGGAGCGAGCAGGGCCAACTGGAGCGAGCAGGGCTGGCCGGAGCGAGAGGGGTTGAGTGGAACGAGCTTGGTTGACCGGAACAAAAGGAAAAAAAAAAAAGAAGCATGCTTTCATTAGCCAGGAAGACATTCTCAACCTCTTCCAAAGTCAAGGATCCCCTTTCTGAAATTGTCTTCAGAGTGAGACAGGCCACAGTTTCATCTTCCTTGTAGATTTGAAGGTCAGTTGCCATGAGATTAATGCCAAAAACCCAGAACTTGACAGGTAATTTTAGTGCTTCCAGCATCTTGCACACATTTACAAAATCTTCTGGTGAGAGCAATTCTATACCTTGAGTTTTCCTAAACAGTACAGCTCTGTGAGGGACATCATCCCCACACACCTCCTCATTCCTCTAAGGTATCAGCAATTTTCCAGTCAGCAGTTTGACTAGCTGCATGTGGGACTATGTGCCTAAGCCTTAGTGTCCTTAGCCACTGAGTTGGTTATTCCCACAATTAGCAACTAGGGCTTAAACAGGATGGTCTCATCTTCTGAGACTTTACCATGCTTCTCTTTAATCTCAGTAATGATTATTTTGATAACACCACCATTTCCTTAGCCTTGATTATTACCTTATGAAGCTCTTCAAAAGCCTCAAAATGTTTTTGTCAGTTCTCTCTCTCTCTCTCTCTCTCTCTCTCTCTTTCTTTCTTTCTTTCTTTCTTTCTTTCTTTCTTTCTTTCTTTTCCTTTCTATACCTACAATTCCTACAGGTCTTGTGCTTCCTGGCTGGGGTACTTCATTTGTAGTGACTGGGAAGCTGGTGTATTCTTCCATCTTCTCTTCATTATTTCCTCTAATAAATGCCTGTAAAACAAAATCTGTCTATGTTCTTTGAAGGTGAGTTTGCTGTATGAATTTTTACTGCTCTGGAATGGAACAAGACTAATTTCCCTTTTGAATATTGATGCAACAATACTCAATAAAATTCTTGCAAATATAATCCAAGAACATATTAAAACAATCATTCACCATGGTCAAGTAGGCTTCATCCCAGGGATGCAGGGATGGTTCAATATAAAGAAATTGGTCTATGTAATCTATTTTATAGACAAACTCAACCAAAAAGAAAATCACATGATCATCTCAATAGATGCTGAAAAAACCTTTGACAAAATACAGCAACCCTTCATGTTAAAAGTCTGGGAAAGATCAGAAATTCAAGATACATACCTAAGCAAAATAAAAGCAATATACAACAAACCAATAGACAACATCAAATTAAATGGAGAGATACTTGAATCAGTCTCATAAAAATCAGGTACAAGGCAAGGCTGCCCACTCTCTCCCTATTTATTTAATATAGTAGTACTCAAAGTTCTAGCCAGAACATTTAGACAACAAAAGGTCAAAATGATACCAATTAGAAAGTAAGAATTCAAGATATCACTATTTGTGCATGCTAAGATAGGTGACCCCTAAAATTCTACCAGAGAACTCCTGCAGCTGATAAACAACTTCAGCAAAGTGGCTTGATATAAAATTAACTCAACAAATCAGGAGCCTTCCTCTACTCAGAGAATGAATGGGCAGAAAAAGAAAATGGGGAAATGACACCTTCCACAATAGACACAAATAATATAAAATATCTTGGTGTGACTCTAACCAAGCAGGTGAAAGATCTGAGTGACAAGAATTTCAAGTCTCTGAAGAAAGAAACAGAAGGAGATCTCAGAAGATAGAAAGATCACCCATGCTCATGGATCGGCAGGATTAATATAGTAAAAATGGCCATCTTGCCAAAAGCTATCTACAGATTCAATTCGAATTCCCATCAAAATTCCAATTCAATTCTTAACAGAGATAGAAAGAGCAGTTTTCAAATTCATCTGGAATAACAAAAAAGCCCAGGATAGCAAAACCCCATTCTTAACAGTAAAAGAACTTCTGGGGAAATCACCATCCCTGATTTCAAGTTGTACTACAGAGCAATAATGATAAAAACCACATGATACTGGAACAGAGACAGACAGGTAGATCAATGGAATAAAATTGAAGACCCAGAAATGAATCCATACACCTATGGTCACTTGATCTTTGACAAAGAAATCAAAGCCATCCAGTGGAAAAAAGCATTTCAACAAATGGTGGTGATTCAACTGCTAGTCTGCATGTAGAAGAATGCAGATCAATCCATTTTTATCTCCTGCTCAAGGCCATGTGGATCAAGGACCTCCATATTAAACTAGATATGCTAAATTTAATAGAAGAAAAATGGGAAAGAGCACAGTGGAACATTTCCTGAACAGAACACGAATGGCTCAGGCTTTAAGATCAACAATTCACGAATGGATATCATAAAATTGAAAAGCTTTTGTAAGGCAAAGGACACTGGCAATAGGACAAAATGGCAACTTACAGATTGTAGAAAGATCTCTAATAACCCTACATTCAGTAGAGGGCTAATATCCAAAATATACAAAGAACATTGGAGGACCAAATAACCGTATTAAAAATGGGGTACAGAGCTAAACAAAGAATTATTAACTGAGGAATATAAAATGAGCAAGAATCACCTAAAGAAATGTTCAACATCCTTAATCATCAGGGAAGTACAAATCAAAACACCTGTGAGATTCCACCTCAACCAATACTTGTACAGAAAGTGAAGGAAACTTTTGTCGCCAAACTTTGGCTAAATGTACTTAACAAAAAATATAAAAATGTTTATGGAACCACTCATTGAATGGTTTCTGTACAGATATGACCAGAATTTTAAAGTAATGACAATTTTGAATTCTATTAACAACAAAACTTTAACACATAGAAGTAATTATTTCCTCATTAAATATACACTGAATCCATAAAAACTGTCTAATCTTTGGATAATGGAATTCTTTTTTTATTAGCTGTTGTTTTATTAACTTTTTTATCTTTATACATTACATAGCTTACAGCCAAGAAGGGTTGTCTATTCAGACAATATGTACCATGAAGTCAATTTACATGGCTTTCCATAGCATTTGAGAATAAAGTTAAGCCATTTTGAATGTGAACGTGCTAGTGGAAATAAAACACAAATGGATATACTCATAGAATCAGTTGATTTCATGCACCTAATATAGACAGTGAAGATCCTTGCAGGTGTGTTTCCTCTGTACACAACAATTAAACCACCATTAGATTAAGCCCAGGAACCCCAATGGAAGAGATAGGAGAAGGACTGAAGGAACTGAAGAGGATTGAAATCCTATAGGAAGAACAATATTATCAACTAACTGGACCCCTTGATCTCCCTGGGACTAAACTACCAACCAAAGAGTATACATGGAGGTATCTATGGCTCTAGCTACATATGTAGCAGATGATTGACTTTGGCATCAATGGGAGGGGAGACCATTGGTCCTGTGGAGTCTTGATGCCCCAGCATAAGGGGATGCTAAAGCAGTGAGGCAGGAGTGGGTAGAGGAGCACCTTGATAGAGGCAAAGGGGAGATGGGATGGGATGGGGATTTGTGAAGGGGAGACTGGGAAGTGAGACAGCATTTGAAATGTAAACAAATAAAAAAAAAAAAAAAGAACCCAAAAAATCCCAGTTACAATATACCATGGATATATATATATATATATATATATATATATATATATATATATACATATATATATATATTTTTTTTCTTTTCCTTTTCCTTTTTCCTCCTCCTCCTCCCCCTCTAACTCCTTCCCCTTACTCTTCTTCAGATTCTTTCTTCATAGCCATGGCTGTCCAATAATTTACTATGTAGATCAGACTGACTTAGAACTAAGAGATCCACCTGTTTCTTCCTCCCAAGTGTTAGGATTAAAAGCACACAACACCATGACCAGCATCACCTGCGTAAGTTTTAGAAATCAGACAACTCCAAACCCAGACACTATTGTATATGCCAGCAAGATTTTGCTGAAAGGACCCTGATATAGCTCTCTTTTGTGAGGCTATGCCAGTGCCTGGCAAATACAAAAATGGATGCTCACAGTCATCTATTGGATGGAACACAGGGCCCCCAATGGAGGAGCTAGAGAAAGTACTCAAGGAGCTGAAGGGGTTTGCAACTCTATAGGTGGAAAAACAATATGAACTAACCAATACCCCCAGAGCTCGTGTCTCTAGCTGCATATGTAGCAGAAGATGGCTTAGTCGGCCATCATTGGGAAGAGAGGCCCTTGGTCTTGCAAACTTTATATGCCCTAGTACAGGGGAAAGCCAGGGCCAAGAAGTGGGGGTGGGCTGGTAGGGGAGCAGTGTGGGCGGGGGTATAGGGGCCTTTGGGATAGCATTTGAAATGTAAATGAAGAAAATATCTAATAAAAAATTGAAAAAAAGAAAAAAAAAAGAAATTAGACAACTCATATAAGAAGTAAGATTTTGAAAGTACAAACGAGTACTGGCTGGTTTTGTGTCAACTTGACAGAAGCTGGAGTTATCACAGAGAAAGGAGCTTCAGTTGGGAAAAGGCCTCCATGAGATACAGCTGTAAGGCATTTTCTCAATTAGTGATCAAGGAGGGAGGGCCCATTGTGGGTGGTACCATCCCTGGGCTGGTAGTCTATGTTCTATAAGAAAGCAAGCTAAGCAAGCCAAGGGAAGCAAGTCAGTAAGTAACATCCCTCCATGACTTCTGCATCAGCTCCTGCTTCCTGCCCTGCTTGAATTCCAGTCCTGACTTCCTTTGGTGATCAACAGCAATGTGGAAGTGTAAGCTGAATAAACCCTTTCCTCCACAACTTGCATCTTGGTCGTGATGTTTTGTGCAGGAATAGAAACCCTGACCAGGGCACACAGGCTGGAGAGATGGTTTAGAGCTCAGTGGTTTAGAGCTTGAACTCCTCTTGCAGAAGACCTGGGTTCATTTTCAGTAGCCATTGGCTTACAGACACTTGTAACTACAGTTGCATGGTATCCAACACCTCTTTTTGTCCTCCTGGGGGTACCTGGACTTATGAGCACATTCCACACACAGCACATATATGCATATATTGAAAATAAAATAAAATTTTCAAAAGGGAAAACACTTCTTTCTGAACCTGAAGACATTTTGAATCCCCCAAAGTTGAAGATGTTTACTGACATAAAAAATTTACAATGTGAAGTAGGCCCGAAGCATGGAGACACTTTCTTCTGTTTTTCTTTGTTTTTCACCTCAAGGCACTGAGTCTAGTTCTGAATCATTCTGTTTTTTCTTCATTGCCTCTGAAGTGTACATCTGCTTGTAGCTACCATAATCAGACAACCTACATAAAAGATTGTGCCTCTAAAAGCTGTCAGCAATGTTACCATAATTGACCTTTATATCCCTCTTTAGTAGTAGGAAGACTAGTCTACTGTGTGTGTGGGACACCATCCTCTCTGCTAAGATCCTGGGCTGTAAAGAAGTAGAAAGACCACAAGCATTCATTGGACTCTATTTCTCAGCTTCAGGAGCTATGTATTCAGCTCCTCAAGCTCTTAGGACTATAATTCTACACTATGATGGATGGTAATCTGAAAATTCTTTCTCCATTAAGTTGCTTTTGTTGGAGTATTTTTTTCCTTGCAATGGAAAAAGAAAATAATAATCTTACACAAAAATACTACAGTGAGGACATCTGCTTAACAAATGTCTTTCAGTCTGAAAGCACCCCTGTGATTTGTGTTTTTAACCAAAATATTATTCTTTTAAGATATTTTTATGGAATGCTTTTCATTTTACTTTTAAAGGTTCCTCTTGATTTTATCTCTTTAAATATTCCCATGGTTCACTTTGATCAAGAATTCATGTGTGACACTCAGCTTTTCTATAAGAACATCCCTTTTCTTCAGAGTATCTTTGGTTTAGCTTCAAAGGATAAAATTATGAAAGAAAACTTGGGAAAGGAATTATAACATTATGGTCCTGGAAGAGGAGAGTTTCTTCTGAAAGGTAATATGATGCTGAGATTCATTTCTGAACAAAGGATGAGGCTTTACTCTCAAGGTTTTTCTCTTATGAATGAGTTTGCTGGAATCTTCTGCCTCCTGCCTTTGTCTCTGAGTTTGGTAACCTGCCTTAGTGTACCATGATCTATGGTTTGACAGCTGCCAGACAGTTTGCAGATCTGTTTCCAAACATTCAGCAAGAGTTGTCAAAATGGTTCTCAAATAAAAGTTGAAGTCACCAAATGTATTACGCAAATTGCTTCAGAAATTTAAACAGAGTCTTTCTTATTCCATTTGGTGTGATCACACACACATTCCACCTATGTGAGTTGCTTTGTTATAGGTTTCAACTAGGGATAAACATTTACTCTAGCATCTTATTTGTATACTAATATGATGTTTTTTTCTATGCCTATATTGTATTATTCATGGTTATATTAGGCCATTTATACACAAGTCTGCAATGTACTTGAAGGATATTCTACTGTGCCCCACTGCCCTTCTTCTTGGCCTTTTTAGTCGCCTCTGCTTTGTTTCATCTCTATCTTTATGTCAACAATAGTGGAACTTCATTTGGACTCCTCTTGGCTATCTTGCTGTTGCCCTGTGTCATGGAGATTCTGTAGCTTTTGATCTGCAGAACTAGACCCTTCATATGCTCCAACAGTTAATAAATATGGGTAAATATTGATGTGGGCCAACTCAAAATCTTAGATATGGGCTTGGGTGGTAGTGGAGTTGATAAGCCTGCCAACACTCCTCCACACACACCACGGAGGTATCTAGAACAATTGTGGATAAGCTCAACCAATGGTACTGCTGGCAACATCAGGTCAGTTCCTCCACTCTCATATCATTGGAGCTGGCTCACCTGCACCAACAACAGCAAGGCCCCTCTACTCTGCTGTCAAGGTGAGGTACAGGACTTGTCCTCTCAAGTGCTGCAGTTATCGAGGGGCAGGGACAGCTCTCCTGCTCTCATGACTCTGGGGGCAGCTTTCCTGCCAGCCACAGGTGGGAAGGTATAAAAGGCAGGAGGTGGGTCATCTTCTGTGGTTTCTACAAGGGCATTAAGATGTTAACATGAAAGCACAAACAGATCATGAATTGTAATGTCTCTGTTCATTGTGCAAAATCTAGTTGGTATTAAACAATATTCTTCACTTTCTTACTTGTTTATATGCTCAGATGCATAATCAGAATTCATGGAACAGTAAGCTATTTCAAGCTGCATCAATTGATGAAAAGGAACAAATATAAGAGCCCCTTATTTCTGTCTAAACTGATAGTTTGCTTTGGGAGACACACAATACTTTTGTCGTTCAGAAGACTAAGTTTATATCTTTTCAAAAAGATTTATTTATTTTATTTAATGTATATGAGCACATTGTAACTGTACTGATGGTTGTGAACTATCATGTGGTTGCTTGGAATTTGAATTCAGGACCTCTGCTCTCTCCTTTTGACCCAGCTCATTCCTGGTCAGCCCTGCTTGCTCTGGCCCTGTTGGCTCTGGACTAAAGATTTATTTATTATTATATCTAAGTACACTGTAGCTATCTTCAGGCACACCAGAAGGGGTTGTCAGATATCATTATGGATAGTTGTGAGCCACCATGTGGTTGCTGGGATTTGAACTCAGGACTTTCAGGAGTGCAGTCAGTGCTCTTAACCTCTGAGCCATCACTCCAGCCCCAAGTTTATATCTTTTATGCAACAATTTTTTAAAAATCCAGAAAGTATGTTTTTATTATTAAATTTAAAATGTATGGGTACTTTGCCTGCAAGTATGTCTATGTATCATGTATGTGCATTTCCAAGAAGAGGGCATAGGAGCCCTTGGAACTGGTGTCACAGAAGGTTTTTTTAGCCACTGTGGAGGTGCTGAGAATGGAAGCTTGATCTACTAGAATAGCCGCTAGTGCTCTTACTTGCTGAACTGTCTCTGCAGCCCAGTGTCTATTTTCCAAATGCAATATCCTTGACTCTGTAAAACATCAGTGGATTTGTCAGCAGTCTTCCTTCATCAAGTGCCACAGCTTAATGGCAGGCATTGCCAAACAGTCACTTTATGCTCTTTCTTCATTCCCTGGACCAAAGCCAGATTTACTTTGGATTCAATGAATTTTAGGTTCAGGCCTCACCCTTGCCAGGCTTCTTCATCAATTTCAAATTTCTTATTTTGTATTAACTTTAGTAAGAGAGTCCTTCAAAGTAAATAGGCCACACACTGACAAACACATTTAAGTTTTCATGCTGTTCTTTGATTATAAATATTCATGGTTTTCTTTCTTTCTTTCTTTCTTTCTTTCTTTCTTTCTTTCTTTCTTTCTTTCTTTCTTTCCTTTTCTTTTTTTTTTTTTTTTCGAGACAGTGTTCTGTGGTTCCCCAGCTCTCCTGGAACTTGCTCTGTAGACCAGGCTGAACCTGAACTTGAAGATCAGTTTGTCTCTGCCTTCTGAGGGCTGCTATTTAAAGTCAAATGCTGCCAGCAATGCTGCCACCACCAGGCTCCCTTGTAGAAATTTTAATAGGTGTTTTAGGGAGGGCCAGGAGATTAAAAAATAGACAGTTTGATGTTTGGCTAGCTGTAAATTCAAGCTACATTTTGGAATGCACTTATAAACTATGGTCATAATTTTATTTATCATTTATAAAGTTGCAGAATTTCTTACTTCCAGGTGTAGTTCTCCACCTGCCAATGTCATGCAACTTTGTTCATTTCCACTTGTAAGTCTCCCTTCTCTCTGTAGTGGTGGGCTAGTCCTCACAGTATGGCAGGTCACTGTAAGAGTAGTCCTGGCAGACTCTGCAGACTCTGCAGATAATGACCAGTTGGTAAAATCCTGGCACAAATACCAAGATGCCCACAATGAGGACGGCAATAGCCC
The DNA here is from genome assembly GCA_902729485.2 of Mus minutoides. Lineage (NCBI taxonomy): Eukaryota > Metazoa > Chordata > Mammalia > Rodentia > Muridae > Mus > Mus minutoides. Next base: position 12,792 of record CACVCL010022929.1, read on the forward strand.
TGCTGGTCTCCACATGTCCGATGTATCCTATCAGGAGAAGGCAGCCCGCCAGGATGAGAATGGTACCAATCAAGAACTGCAAGGTGATACAGAAGATGGTCTTGTAAGGAATCTTAGCAGGGCCTTTGTTTAAGAAGAGAGATCTCATGATACTCAGACCTCTTTAATTTAGTTAGATGTCACTTTAGCAGCTCAAATTTCTCCTGAAGGTTACAGTGTTCTGTGTCAGTGCAGGCATGGGTCCAATGTTTTCTTTGCTCTCTGAGATCACAGCTTGACTTTGCAACTCAGATATTTCCCCAACGTTACAAAGTCCCAGTCAGTGTCAGACTGCAAGCTTTACTTTGCTCTGGGGGATCCCTATGTTATCTTGCAGCTCAGACCTCTCACAAAGGTTTCAGTGTTCCAGTCAGCACTGGAGAGCAATGCTCCCGGATCAAAAAAGGTGATCTTCTATCTCAGAGCCATTCTGAAGGTTGTAATGGTGAGAGCTTTCTATGCTCACTTAGCTCCTGGGGATCTCAGCACTACACTAGTGCCAGTAGGCATCGTGATAGCTCAAGTGAATGAACTCCTCAGGTTGTAGTGGTATCTGAGAAAAGGATTGAAGGTTGCCCTTAGAGGATTGTGCAACAGTTTGCTCCGTGTCTGTCTCTCATCTGCCTCCAACAGACTAATGGCTTCTTTTGTTCCATAGAATGGATTTTTAAATATTCAAAATTATGACTTTGATGGACAGTACGGTTTTGGCTATATTTTTGTTGCGTTCTTAGACCAGTACTACTAAATATACTAATTCTGTTATAATTGAATTTACTAGAATGAATTGATAAAGTTACATTAACTACATTTTGCTCAGGCAGTTTCCTAGTATTCCAAGTTCTCTCTGGTCTTTTCAACTTGTTTAACAAACAACACAAGTATTCAATCTGATCCATCTAAATGGCTAGTAGATGGGAGGAGAGATTCGGAGGTTGGCAATCCATCCTGGTGCAGCACCATTGTTGTGGTCTTGTACAGGAGCCTGACCCATTCATCCTGAACAATGGGGTTGTAGCTCATATTCTACAAGAAGTCATAAAGATAGAAAAAAATGCATCCAGGGCTCTGTAGGTACCTTCTGTGAAGCACACACCCATGGTTCTTTTCTAGATAGCAGTTTCCCAGCAAGTTGAGAGGCAGGAGATGTCCTGTGGAAGGGTCATTCCTTTCAGAGAGGCAGCAAGCAGAAGAAGTTTGGTCTTCTGAGACATTTCTAACCTTAAGGTTTCCACTTAAGTGTAGGCATCTGAATTTTCTCCCAGCCTCCTGACTTTATGAATCAAAGCTACAGCTTCTTCAAGATTCTTTATTAGCCTGTACCAGATGCTCCCTTTCCAGTCTCCTAGGCCTGCTTTTACCTAAATTGTGATTTCTTAACTGTGTGATGTAAAACATTTGTCACACACGATTCAGCCTAACCTCACTGGAAATAGGAATTTTAGATCCAGCTTTTGAGCTCTATTTTCAATATGTATTCCTTTATTCTTGACATTACCTTATTACTCAAGGTACAATATACACTCCAGGAGAGTAAATGGTTTATTAGTACATCCTCAGACCGAGACACTAGAGTTGTTTGCTTTCTACAAACAGTTTTTCTACGTTTATTAATATAAAAGTACTGGAGATAATTTTCTTTGTAATTTCTTACAATTTTAACAATTTACATCTAATATGGAAATTAAAATCATATTCACTTGCATAATACTTTATAACAAACATAGTCTTCCCTCTCACAAAGCTCAGCAATAGAATATTGAATCTATTTGACTTAAGTGTCATGCAGCTAAATACTAATAAAGCTACTAATGACTTAACATGCCTAAGGTCTCTTCACAAATAACTGTAGGCAGGGCAATGTGTAATGGAGGCAATGGTTAATTTTATATGTATGTATATGGTATCATTTTGTGAGAAATAGGTTTCAGATGCTGCTGACCTAAGACCTACTGAACTGTTGCCTTAGGAAAATGAATAGTTAGCTAAGCTTTCTAGAAAAGGATGGTAAATTCAGATAAAAGAGTGCTCTCCTAGCACATGGACCAAACTTCAGTATTGCCTTCATTTTTGTGAGATCCTGAAAGGCTATAAAGGAACCTATACTTGTTTTGCTGGGAAACAGGAGGAAAAGGAAGAAGCAACAAAGAACAAGCTGTAGAGAAATAACGAGTACACAAAGTACTGTAGAGAAATACTCAATCTATACTATCTCTGCACAAAGGACTCTAATATTTCATTATACAAATATACTTATATAATTTAACACCAGTATGTTAATCAACTTGGTATAATTGAAGTATATCATATAATATCCATTGCTTTTATAATGAAGTCATTCATTTAACTTATATAAAAGTAAATAATCTTTAATTTTAAATGTGGTCTTATCTTGGGTTATTAGTGCTGTGGTAAATCATCATGACCAAAACAAGTTGGTGTGGAGAGGATTTATTTGGCTTACATTTTCATATTACTGTTCGTGATGAAAGGAAGTCAGAATAGCAACTCAAGCACTGAAGGAACCTGGAAGTAGGAGTTTATGCAGAGTTCATATATGGGTGCTCCTTGGTGTTGGCTTGCTCCTCATATCTTGCTCAGCCTGCTTTTTTTTTTTTTAAATTAAACCCAGCACCACCAACTCAGAGATAGCCTCATACACAGTGGACTCAGTAATCCCCCAATAATCATTAAGAATGCCAGAGGCTTGCCTATAGCCTCATCTTATGGAGGTATTTTTTTCAATTTAGGTTCCTTCCTCTTTTTTAAAAAAAATTATATTTATTTATTTATTATTAGAGAATTTCTTTATTTACATTTCAAGTGTTGTTCCATAAGTCCCCTATACCCTCCCCCTGCCCTGCTCCCCTACCCACCCACTCCCACTACTTGGCCCTGGCATTCCCCTGTACTGGGGCATATAAACATTGCTAAACCAAGGGCCTTTCTTTCCCAATAATGGCCAACTAGGCCATTTTCTAATACATATACAGCTAGAGACATGAGCTCTGGGGGTTCTGATTTGTTCATATTGTTGTTCCATCTATAGGGTTGCAGACCCCTACAGCTCTTGGATACTCTCTCTAGCTCCTACATTGGGGACCCTGTGTTCTACCCTATAGATGATTGTGAGCATCCACTTCTGTATTTGTCAAGGACTGAAAAAGCTTCACAGGAGACAGCTATATCAGGGTCCTTTCAGCAATATACTGCTGGCATATGCAGTAGGGTCTGCATTTGGTGGCTGATCATGTGATGGACTACCCTGGTGGGGCACTCTCTGGATGGTCCATCCTTTCATTTTAGCTCCAAACTTTGTCTCTGCACCTCCTTCCATGTATATTTTAATCCCTATTATAGGGAGGAATGAAGTATCCACGCGTTGGTCTTCCTTGATTTTCTTGTGTTTTGGAAATTGTATCTTGGGTATTCTAGGTTTCTGGGCTCATATCTGCTTATCAGTGAGTGCATATTAAGTGACTTCTTTTGTGATTGGGTTACCTCACTCAGGATAATATCCTCCAGATACATCCATTCGCTCAAGAATTTCATAAATTCATTGTTTTTAATAGCTGAGTAGTACTCCATTGTGTAAATGTACCACATTTTCTGTATCCATTCCTCTGTTGAGGGACATCTGGGTTCTTTCCAGCTTCTAGCTATTATAAATAAGGCTGCTATGAACACAGTGGAGCAAATGTCCTTGTAACCAGTTGGAATATATTCTGGGTATATGCCCAGTAGAGGTATTGCTGGATCTTTCAGTAGTACTATGTCCAGTTTTCTGAGAAACCGCCAGACTGATTTCCAGAGTGGTTGTACCAGCATGCAATCCCACCAGCAATGAAGGAGTCTTCCTCTTTCTCCACATCCTTGCCAGCATCTGCTGTCACCTGAATTTTTGATCTTAGACATTCTGACTGGTGTGAGGTGGAATCTCAGGATTGTTTTGATTTGCATTTCTCTGATGATTAAGGATTTCAAACATTTTTTAAGGTGCTTCTCAGCCCTTTGGCATTCTTCAGTTGAGAATTCTTTGTTTAGCTCTGTACCCCATTTTTTAATGGGGTTATTTGAATTTCTAGAGTTAAGCTTCTTGAGCTCTTTGTAAATATTGGATATTAGCCTCCTATCAGATTTAGGATTGGCAAAAAATCTTTCCCAATCCATTGGTGGCCTTTTTGTCTTATTGACAGTATCTTTTGCTTTACAGAAGCTTTGCAATTTAATAAGGTCCCATTTATCGATTTGTGATCTTACAGCACAGGCCATTGGTGTTCTGTTTAGGAATTTTACCCCTGTGCCCATGTCTTCAAGGGTTTTCCTCACTTTCTCCCCTATGAATTTCAGTGTCTCTGGTTTAATGTGGAGGTCTTTGATCCACTTAGATTTGAGCTTTGTACAAGGAGATAGGAATGGATCAATTCGCATTCTTCTACATGTTGACCGCCAGTTGTGCTAGCACCATTTGTTGAAAATGCTGTCTTTTTTCCACTGGATAATTTTAGCTCCCTTGTCAAAGATAAGGTGACCAAAGGTGTGTGGGTTCATTTCTGGGTCTTCAATTCTATTCCATTGGTCTACCTGTCTGTTGTTATACCAGTACCATGCAGTTTTTATCACAATTGCTCTGTAATGCAACTTGAGATCAGGCATGGTGATTCCACCAGAGGTTCTTTTATTGTTGAGGATAGTTTTTCTATCCTAGGTTTTTTATTATTCCAGATGAATTTGCAAATTGCCCTTTCTATCTCAGTTAAGAAATGAGTTGGAATTTTGATGGGGATTGCATTGAATCTGTAGATTGCTTTCGGCAGGATAGCCATTTTGACTATATTAATCCTGCCAATCCATGAGCATGGGAGACCTTTCCATATTCTGAGGTCTTCAATTTCTTTCTTCAGAGACTTGAAGTTCTTGTCATACAGATTTTTCACTTCCTTCGTTAAAGTCAAACCAAGGTATTTTATATTATTCGTGACTATTGTGAAGGGTGTTGTTTCCTTAATTTCTTTCTCATTCTGCTTATCTTTTGTGTAGAGAAAGGCCACTGATTTGTTTGAGTTAATTTTATATCCAGCTATTGTGCTGAAACTGTTTATCAGGTTTAGGAGTTCTCTGCTGGAATCTTTAGGGTCACTTATATATACTATCATGTCATCTGCAAAGAGTGATATTTTGACTTCTTCCTTTCCAATTTGTATCCCCTTGATCTCCTTTTGTTGTCAAATTGCTCTGGCTAGGACTTCAAGTACTATATTGAATAGGTAGGGAGAAAGTGGGCAGCCTTGTCTAGTCCCTGATTTTAGTGGGAATGCTTCCAGCTACTCTCCATTTACTTTTATGTTGGCAACTGGTTTGTTTTATTTTGGTTTTATTATGTTTAGGTATGGGCCTGGAATCCCAGATCTTTCCATGTTTTTTATCATGAATGGGTGCTGGATTTTGTCACATGCTTTCTTAGCATCTAAGGAGATGATCACGTGATTTTTGTCTTTGAGTTTTTTTATATAGTGGATTACGTTTATGGATTTCCATATATTAACCCATCCCTCATCCCTGGGATGAAGCCTTATTGGTCATGATGTATGATCATTTTGATATGTTCTTGGATTTGGTTTGCGAGGATTTTATTGAGTATTTTTGCATCAATATTCATAAGGGATAATGGTCTAAAGTTCTCTTTCTTTGTTGGATCTTTGTGTGGTTTAGGTATCAGAGTAATTGTGGCTTTGTTGAACAAATTGGGTAGAGTACCTTCAGTTTCTATTTTGTAGAATAGTTTGAGGAGAGTTGGAATTAGGTCTTCTTTGAAGGTCTGATAGAACTCTGCACTAAACCCATCTGGTCCTGGGTTTTTTTGGTTGGGAGACTATTAATGACTGCTTCTATTTCTTTAGGGGAAATGGTACTGTTAAGATTGTTAATCTGATCCTGATTTAACTTTGGTACCTGGTATCTGTCTAGGAAGTTGTCCATTTCATCCAGGTTTTCCAGTTTTGTTGAGTATAGGCTTTTGTAGTAGTATCTGATGATGTTTTGGATTTCCTCAGGATCAGTTATTATGTCTCCTTTTTCATTTCTGATTTTGTTAATTCGGATACTGTCTCTTTGCCCTGTAGTAAGTCTGGCTAAGGGTTTATCTATCTTGTTGATTTTCTCAAAGAACCAGCTTCTGGTTTGGTTGATTCTTTTAATAGTTCTTTTTGTTTCCACTTGGTTGATTTCTGCTCTGAGTTTGATTATTTCCTGGCATTTACTCCTCTTGGGTAAATTTTCTTCCTTTTGTTCTAGGGTTTCTAGGTGTTCTGTCAGACTGTTAGTATATGCTCTGTCTAGTTTCTTTTTGGAGGCACTCAGGGCTATGAGTTTTTCTCTTAGGACTGCTTTCAATGTGTCTCATAAGTTTGGGTATGTTGTGGCTTCATTTTCATTAAACTCTAAAAAGTCTTTAATTTCTTTCTCTATTTGTTCCTTGACAAGTTATCATTTTGTAGTGTGTTGTTCAGTTTCCACATGAATGTTGGCTTTCTATTATTTCTGCTGTTATTGAAGATCAGCCTTAGTCCGTGGTGATCTGTTAGTATGCAAGGGATAATTTCAATTTTTTTTGTATCTGTTAAGGCCTGTTTTGTGACCAATTATATGGTCAATTTTGGAGGAGGTACCATGAGGTGCTGAAAAGAAGGTATATCCTTTTGTTTTAGGATAAAATGTTCCATAAATATCTGTTAAATCCATTTGTTTCATAACTTCTGTTAGTGTCCATATGTCTCTGTTTAGTTTCTTTTTCCAGGATCTGTCCATTGGTGAGAGTGGGGTGTTGAAGTCTCCCACTATTATTGTGTGAGGTGCAATGTGTGCTTTGAGCTTTACTAAATTTCTTTAATGAATGTGTCTGCCCTTATATTTGGAGCATAGATATTTAGAATTGAGAGTTCATTTTGGTGGATTTTGCCTTTGATGAGTATGAAGTGCCCCTCCTTGACTTTTTTGATAAATTTGGGTTGGAAGTCAATTTTATTCAATATTAGAATGGCTACTCCTGCTTGTTTCTTCAAGCCATTTGCTTGGAAAATTGTTTTCCAGACTTTTACTCTGAGGTATTGTCTGTCTTTGTCTCTGAGGTGGGTTTCCTGTAAGCAGTAAAATGTTGGGTATTGTTTGTATAGCCAGCCTGTTATTCTATGGCTTTTTATTGGGGAATTGAGTCCAATGATGTTAAGAGGAATCAAAGAAAAGTTAGTGTTACTTCCTGTCATTTTTTATGTTAAAGATGGGTGTCTCTTCTTGTGGCTTCTTCTTTTAGTTTTGTTAAAGGATTACTTTCTTATTTTTTCTAGGGTGTAGTTTCCATCCTTGTGTTGGTGTTTTCCAGTTATCATCCTTTGAAGGGCTGGATTCGTGGAAAGATATTCTGTGAATTTAGTTATGTCATGGAAATCTTTGGTTTCTCCATCTATGGTAATTGAGCGTTTTGCTGGGTATAGTAGCCTGGGCTGGCATTTGTGTTCTGTTAGTGTCTGTATAACATCTGTCCAGGATTTTCTGGCTTTCATAGTCTCTGGTGAGAAATCTGGAGTGATTCTAATAGGCCTGCCTTTATATGTTACTTGACCTATTTCCCTTAGTGCTTTCAATATTCTGTCTTTATTCAGTGCATTTGTTGTTCTGATTATTATGTGTTGGGAGGAATTTCTTTTCTGGTCCAGTCTGTTTGGAGTTCTGTAGGCTTCTTGTATGCTCATCTGCATCTCTTTCTTTTCTTTAGGTATGGGAAGATTTCCTCTATGATTTTGTTGAAGATATTTGCTGGCCCTTTAAGTTGAGAATCTTCATTCTCATCTACCCCTATTATCCGTAGGTTTGGTCTTCTCATTTTGTCCTGGATTTCTTGGATGTTTCGGGTTAGGATCTTTTTGCATTTTGCATTTTCTTTGATTGTTGTGAATCCTCTGTGCCTGAGATTCTCTCTTCCATCTCTTGTATTCTGTTGCTGATGCTCACATCAATCATTCCTGATTTCTTTCTTAGCATTTCTATATCCAGTGTTGTCTCTCTTTGGGTTGTGTTTCAGTGTTTCTACTTCCATTTTTAGATCTTGAATGGTTTTCTTCAATTCTATCACCTGTTTGGTTGTTTTTTTCCTGTAGTTCTTTAATGGATTTTTGTGTTTCTTCTACCTGTTTAGCAGTGTTTGCCTGTAGCTCTTTAAGGGCTTCTACTTGTTTAGCAGTGTTCTCTTGTGATTTCTTGAGGGGTTTTTGCATTTCCTCTTTAATGGCTTCTACCTGTTTAGCAGTGTTCTCCTGTAGTTCCTTGAAGAATTTTTGTTTTTCTTCTTTAAGGGCTTCTGCCTGTTTAGCATTGTTCTCCTGTATTTCTTTTAGTGTGTTATTAATGTCCTTCTTATAATCTTCTACCATCATGATGAGATATGATTTAAAATCTGCGTCTTGCTTTTCAGGCATGTTGGGGTATCCAGGACTCATTGAAGTGGGCGTACTGGGTTCTGTTGATGGCCATTGTTCTTTGTTTTTGTTAGTGAGATTCTTACATTTGCCTTTCGCCATCTGGAGATTTCTGATGTTAATGTCCAAGCTGTCACTGGTTTGAGCTTGATCCTCCTTTGATTCTGTTAGCCTCTGACAGCACTTCTGGTAGACCAACTCCCCCCAGAGATCCAGTGATAAGAGCAATCTCTGAAGTCAAGCTCTTCTCTTGCAAGTCCGGTGTCTAGCAGATTGGAGCTCTGATCCACTTCCTGAGTTCTAGGGTCAGAACTCTCACAGCAGGCTGCCTCACTTCTCTAATCCTGAGGTGATCCCAAGGTCCCGTAATCCAGAGGTGATCCTAATGTCCTGGGGTTTGGAGAGCCCTAGCCGCCTCAGCTGGGCTCAGAGGGAAGATGGAGGGGGTGGTCCTGGCTGGAAGAGGTCCCAGCCTTCAGTTGGGCAGAGTTCCTCTGTTCCTGCTGCTGCTGACACCAGATCCTGCGTGGTTGTCACAGCCAACACTGCGCAACACTCATCCGTAACCCCGAGGTGATCCTAAAGTCCTGGGGTTTGGAGAGCGCACAAGTGACCCTCGCCACCTCTGCTGGGCTCAGAGAGAAGTAGGCGGGGGGGGGGTGTCTGTGGCCCTGGCTGGAACAGACCCCAGCCTTCGGTTGGGCAGAGTTCCTCTGTTCCTGCTGCCACTGGCACTAGAGCCCCCTTGGTTCCCTAAGCCAACACTACGCTCTGCTCACCAGTAATCCCAAGGTCATCCTAATGTTCTGGGGTGTGGAGAGCGCACAAGCTACTCTAGCAGCCTCCACTGGACTCAGAGGGAAGATGGTGGGGGTGGTCCTGGCTGGAAGAGGTCCCATCCTCAGGTTGGGTGGAGTTACTCTGTTCCTGCTGCTGCTGCTGTAACCAGACCCTCCGCTCCAGTTCTCAAAGCAAACACTGCGCTCCCCTCACCCATAACCCCGAGGTGATCCTAATGTCCTAGGGTATGGAGAGCCCCCAAGTGACCCTAGCCACCTCTGCTGGGCTCAGAGGGAAGATGAAGGGGGGGGGGTGACCCTGGCTGGAACAGACCCCAACCTCTGGTTGGGAGGAGTTACTCTGTTCCTGCTGCCACTGGCACTAGAGCCCCCTTGGTTCCCTAAGCCAACACTGTGCTCCGCTCACCAGTAGTAGCAAGGTGATCCTAATGTTCTGGGGTGTGGAGAGCACACAAGCGACCCTAGCTGCCTCCGCTGAGCTCAGAGGCGGTTCCTTCCTCTTAAGAGACTTTAGCATATGTTAAGTTGACAAAAAATTATCCAGGAAAAACATATTCACAAAGAAGACAATATTTATTTTAAAATATTATTGTCTAGAATTTCACTCCTACCTAGGATCATTCAGGAATGTTAATGTAAACCGGACTTAAGAATACCTCAAACATTCATATTCAAAGACCCTAGGAAGCAGTAAAATTGTTCAGAGATCTGATGGAGGTTGTCAAAATGGATCTAGAATGAAACACACTCGGAAATGGCCATGTTTCTGTTGCTAATGACACCCATCACTGTCTCGGTGTCGGCTGAAAGAACAAGATTGTGTGTACTGCTGTATCATCTTTTTGTGAGTGTGATACCACAGGTTACAGCTTAGTGTACTCTTGATATCATATTTCACTCTGACTATTTCCTCTTTGGTTAGGAAAGTAAAATGTTTCTCACCCTAGAATAATACAAGAACTGTGTTTCTGTGTTTCGGTGTGACTGTGTTTCTGTTCTTCAAAGGTCTTCGGTTCCAGGGCTTATTCTTATTTTTGTTACCCTAGTCTCTTTTCTTTTCTTCCTCCCTTTGGTTCCAGTTACTTCATATTAATCTGCTATGCAGTAGAAATTAATTCTTCATTGTAGAAAACTATGAATTAAATGTTACTATTGATTCATTCAACCTGGCTTGGTCTGGTTATTCCTTCATGAACAGTGGTCTCATAGGACTAGATTCTTTATATCACTCCCTGCTTCCTTTCATTGTGAGCCTATTATATGACATCATGAATTTAGGAAATATTTCAGAAAAAGATCCTAGGTTTTTATTTGTTCATGATTATACAAAAAGTGAAGGCCAACACTCTGCTGCTGACTTGACTGTGCTTCTTTTCGCTGCTTGGTAGCCCTATCCTTTGTGAACTGCAATGGAAGAAGAAATCGCTGCAGTCATCATTGACAATGACTACTGCATGTGCGAAGTTGGCTTTGCTGGCGACGACGTCCTCAGTGCTGTGTTCCCTTCCAATGTAGGGCACCCCTGACACCAGGGTGTCATGGTGGGCATGGGCCAGAAAGACTCCTATGTGGGTGACGAGGCCCAGAGCAAGAGGGGTATCATGACCCTGAAGTATCCTATCGAGCACAGCATTGTCATCAACTAGGATGACATGGAGAAGATCTGGCACAACACCTTCTACAATGAGCTGTAGAAGGTGGTCCCTGAAGAGCACCCGGTCCTTCTGACTGAGGGACCCCTGAACCCCAAAGCTAACAGAAGATGATGCAGATAATGTTTGAAACCTTCAACACCCCAGCCATGTACATGGCCATTCAGGTGGTGCTGTCCTTGTATGCCTCTGGGCATACCACTGGCATTGTCATCGACTCTGGTGACAGGGTCACATACACAGTGCCCTTCCCCACACCATCTTGCATTTGGACCTGGCTGGCCGGGACCTGACAGACAACTTCATGAAGATCCTGACTAAACGGGGCTACAACTTTACCACCACTGCTGAGAGGGAAATTTTCATGACATAAAGGAGAAGCTGTGCTATGTTGCCCTGGATTTTGAGCAAGAAATGGCTACTGCTGCATCATCTTTCTCCTTGGCTAAGAGTTATGAGCTGCCTGATGGAGGTACCCAGCACAATGAAAATTAAGTTCATTGCTCCCCCTGAGTGCAAGTACTCAGTCTGGATTGGAGGCTCCATCCTGGCCTCACTGTCCACCTTCCATCAGATGTGGATCAGCAAGCAGGAGTACAATGAGTCGGGGCTCCTCCATCGTCCACTGCAAATGCTTCTAGATGGACTAAGCAGGTGCCAGGCATCTGCTGTATGAGGTGATTCTGAAGTATCGATTTGCCCTGGCAAATATACACAACTCATGATAGCCTCATGAAACTGGAATAAGCCTTTAAAAAGAAATTTGTCCTTGAAGCTTGTATGATATCAGCACTGGATTGTAGAACTTGTTGCTGATTTTTGACTTGTATTCAGGTTAACTGCTTCCTTGGTATATGTTTAATACCCTGTGCATATCTTGATTTAGCCCTTAGTTCATGTGGCTTGGTCACTTGGTGGCTGGGGAGAGCACACTGTGGAAGAGAAATCCCCAGCCTGGTGGATCTTTGTGAGCTACACGTAGTGATCTGTGCAGGCTATTAACGGAAAGCAGACTTCCAGGTTTCCCGAGGCTGGCAAGGGCTCCTGAACCATTACCACTCCTTCTCGTCAGTCTAACAGAGTGGGAAAGTCCGAGCCTTAGGACCCAGTTTCCATTCTGGTTTTTCCTTCCAGACCACCGTGGGTACTTGGGTACTGACCACCACTCATACTTGCCCTGAGTAAGGAACGTTTGCATCAACACCTGTATATGTATCCATCCTTTTAATTTATGTAAGATTTTTTTGTACTCAATTCTTTAAGAAATGACAAATTTTGGTTTTCTACTGTTCAGTGAGAACCTTAGGCTCCAACAACAAGTCATTGTGTAAAGAAAAATAAAAACACTGCAGTAACTGACAAATGAGATGCTTCCAATTTGTTCTTAAAATTAAGAACATTAATGAATTTTCACATCAGTCATTTTTTCAGAATCATTGAATTTTAAACAATTTCAAAATATGCTTTATCTATACCATACACTCCACATGATATACTATTCAAGTGGAAATCTTTTCACAAATTTTTAAATGTAAATGTAAATATGAATGATTCCTTCTTTTTAGGAGTTTCCATGAATGCACACTGAGTTCCACTTTAAACTATTGGGTAATCCACAAAATGTCTGCAAGTCCTATTTTTCTCCCAGCAATAATTGTCCTCCTATGCATGCCAAATTAGTTCTGTTAATTACTTAAGCAAGTAAGTGAAAGATCTCTACCAATAACATGTAAAGACACCAAATAAAGTAACTGAAGAAGACACTAAGGGGGTGGAAAGGAATCTCACATGATTAGCAGGACTAATTTTGCAGTTAATTACACATTCTATGTAGTCTTTTTGTTCTTGTGTTGCTTAAGGCAAAGAATTTGCACCAGGGACATGCAGAGTGAGCAGGTAGTTAAGACTAAATTTTGCAGCAGTTGAGAGCACAGGAGAAGGTAGGCATGTCTTCCAGAGTGGAGGGCAGTCTAAACTGAGCTTCAATGTCAAGACTCTTTCTCCCACCTAGACTTAGCAGTTTTGGCTTACCATTTCTGCTCATCTCACCCATTCATGGGTAATCTGGTGGTGGTCTCTTTCCTGACATAGGTGAAGTCTTTCTTAGAAGTCATCCTTACCTACAATTCAGTCTGTTAGATTGAAAGAATACGTATAAATGTATAACTACCCACAGAGTTAAGAAGTTTGCTAGAGCAAAGGGCAGCAATGCCTTATGCATGATCCTGAGGGTGAGGAGTATGGTTAGAGTTTACAAAGACCATCAGTGTCCACTTACTTAATAATCTGGCTAGCTCAGCAAGATATCTCATATCATACTCAGCTGCAAGCATTCTGACCTACTTTCCTCAGTGTTTCATATGATGTCTAATCACTCTGTCCTGCTTTAGGCAAAACAACAACAACAACAAAAAACAAAACAAAACAAAACAAAACAAAACAAAAAAACTTGTTAGATCTCTTAAACCAGAATATCCCTCACTTCAGTTTTTTTTTCCTCAAATTTTCAATATAGTGATCAAAATCCTGATATCTGGCTATATATTCTCACTTTTCCATGGTATATTCAAAATTGAGTCCACGGTTCTGGTTTATTCTATTACTCTTAAGGTCCTGAAACATTTTGATTAATCATCAGCCAGTCCTCTGTTCTCAAAAAGTGAGTTTCCAACTATTGATTCCTAAATTCTTTATTTTTTAAAATAGATATCCCCCTCAGAAAACGATTAACTGCTACCCTACCCAGCAAACATATTTTATCACCAAGTGCCAACTACCCATTCTGTTGGTTCTTAGTGAACCAAAGCCAATTGTTTTAGAAATTAGACATATCAAAATGAAAGAGATCATCTCTTCATTACTTCAACAAGGGAGAGGACTGCAAATTTTTTGCTTAGCTTTAGTCAAGCTTATGTATTGTATTTTAGGTTTGTCTCTGCATATCTCCAAATACCCTTTATAGAAAAGATTCCTTCCATGTCCATTTTACAAGACTTACGCCACCCTTCAGATGGCCATTAACATTTGATGAGGCTCCTTATCTTTCCTCTTTCTGCAGATGATGACCAGTCACCCTAATCTGGCCTTAGCAAGTATCCTGTTAAGTCAGTTTGCATGATATTTTCCTCACTCCCATGTTTCTGAGTTGTTCACCAATTGTATGGGGTTTCATTCTCTCTTGTCCTGAACTTGGCTATAAATCATCACTTAGCCTTAATAAATTCTGAGCTGATCTCAACTCATTTCAAAATCCTATTGCACTGGTCCACATATCTATCAGGATGATCTTTCCTATAATATTTTAATGGCTATCACTGAAATATTTTTTATGAACAGTGTACCTTGACAATAAAACATAATATCCAAAAATAAGAAATTGGAAAGGAATGTAAACTCTAAATACCTTTCTGCTTCTTATTTCTTATATATAGTTTTGCATAGGTTCAAGAAAATTCCTTTCTAATACGCCATAACTCACTTTAATGAAATACTATGTTTTGTATAAACAGATTAGAATCAAATTACTCTTATTTGCAATAAAATATTTGACTAAGTCACTCCTGCAACAGATTCAAGCCATCAAGATGCTCTCTGCCCATCATGGAACCTGAAATAATGAAGGCATAAAACATGGAACCTCTGCACCAAGGAATCAAATCTACTTGCCATAAAAGAATAAAAGAATGTGATACAAGCCAGGTTTAGTGGTACACACCATTAATCCCAGTACTCAGTAGGCAAAGCCAGTTTAGTCTGAGTCCAGCCTGATCTACATAAGTGAGTCCAGGGACCCCAGGACTATGTAGACAGACCCTTTCTCAAAATAACAATAGCAAAATCCCCCAAACAACAAAGAATATAACATATACCACAATCATTCCAAATGTCATTGCTTTATTTATTTCTGCATACAATGGCAGTGTGATGTATGTTATCATAACCAAATGACCATACAGTAAAGGATTGTTCCCAGCCCCTGGTGCTATTAGCACTGACTAGGAGGGCCTAATGGGAAAACTCATGTGTATGGAAGCATGCCTTTGAATGGGATATTCAGCCCTTAATTTCCAGCTTTTTCTTCCCATCACATCCAGTGGTTGTGGTGAGAATTACGTTGCTCTGCCCCATTCTACAGTGTGGATTGCCTTGCCATTAACTGTGAGTCAACAGTTTTCTAAATAACAGTTAAAACCACAAACCAAAATCACTTTTAAAAAGATTTATTTATTTTCTTATGAATGTGAGTACAAGGTCACTCTCTTCAGACACACCAGAAGAATGCATTGGATCTGATTATAGATGGTTGTGAGCCACCATGTGGTTGCTGGGAATTGAACTCATGTATTCTGGAAGAGCAGCAGTCTGTGCTCTTAACTACCGAGCCATTTCTCCAGCCTCCTCCCCCCCAAAAAATCAATTTTTGATAATCATAAATAGGATAATTTGGGCATTTTGTTACAGTGATGTAAAGCTGAACAACTTGGATTGGTTTCATTTGATTACTGCTAGGAATGCTGCTACCATATATGTTCTTGATTCAAATTTAGTAAATATTTTGTCTACACTTGCTTTATTAATTCCATTCTTTCTTCATTGAAAAATTTAGATTTACCTATATTTCTAGTTATTAAAGTGACTTTATATTAAATGTTTAACCATTAAATTGATATGGCATGGTTTCAATTAGTGATACATGAACACAGAACTTTTTTCTTACTTTTACCTTTTGATTAAACTGGCAAATATTTAATCTTTGGTTTTTTACATCTTTAGCAAACTGAGACCTGTTATATTTTTAAAAGTCATATTTTTATTGAAAGTTTATTATTTTATAGAACATTTGTCTTTATTTCACACAGCACATTTTATCAGGCATACTGATTTTGAACAAAATATATTAAAGTTTAATTACCAGAATAAAGGGATTCTTTTGGATTGTTTGAACTGAAATTAATTGAGGGCAAAAAAACCCCACGAACTATAGATTACTCAAAAAAGATAGCTACAAGCTGTGTTTTATGCTTTCCATTACACCATTTTTTTCTTTCTTTTTTTTTTTTTTTTTTTTTTTTTTTTTTTTTTTTTTTTTGTAAAGGAAACAATGCTAGTAGCTCCATTTGAGATTCATGTCATGGAAAACAATCTAGGCACAAGGTATTTATTCTGTCTGTGAATTATGTTTTATAACTAATAATTAAATGATACAAATATATTAATTTTAATACTAAAGTACAACCTCTGGCTAGTACATTTTCATATGGTTTATTCACATGGTGATTAATATTCTACTCCTCATTTATGTCCCAGATAAATTTTAAGGGGATGTTTTTCATGTTTCTGTGAAATATCTTGTCAAATCTTTCACTCTGATCCACAGTCAAATAATTTTTCCAGTCTCCAACGGTACCTAATGGGAGAAGCACAAGACAGTTACTAAGTAAAAAGAGCTCTACTGTCTCC
>CACVCL010022930.1:0-29112 GCA_902729485.2 Mus minutoides
CCTGTCTAGTAGCTCCAGAGTGTAGCACATAGCACTGCTTCCTTCAGGTGCCTGTCTAGTAGCTCCAGAGTGTAGCACATAGCACTGCTTCCTTCAGGTGCCTGTCTAGTAGCTCCAGAGTGTAGCACATAGCACTGCTTTCTTCAGGTGCCTGTCTAGTAGCTCCAGAGTGTAGCACATAGCACTGCTTCCTTCAGGTGCCTGTCTAGTAGCTCCAGAGTGTAGCACATAGCACTGCTTCCTTCAGGTGCCTGTCTAGTAGCTCCAGAGTGTAGCACATAGCACTGCTTCCTTCAGGTGCCTGTCTAGGTCTGTGCCCTGGGTCCCCTTCCTCTCACTCCCAGCAGAGGCTGAAAGACAGTTGGTAGAAAGGACTGGCATTTCTCCTCATCCTTTCACATGCATCCTGCAGCAGGACCATGTGGATGGTGCCCCCATCTCTCTAGCTGCAGATATGATGCTAATGCTTATAGCCCCAAAGACAGTCTACCAACAGCCTAGAACCTTCTTTCCCTACAGCTGTGGTGGAACCATTACATCAAGCTCCAAGATGAACATGATGGGAGTTTTCCTGATGTTTCCTCTCAAGAGGGCCAGAATTTTCTCTGTACCTTGGTTTCTGTCCTTGTATCCCTTTGTATAGCAAAGGAGGGCTCTGTAACTGTGATCTGCTGACCCTGTTACACTGTGACCCTTAACCTCCGTGTTGATTTTTGGTGAACTTATTCTCTCAGAGGCTCTAGGTACACACCTATGTGGATGAGATGCAGCCTGTGGATTAGCTTTCTAAGATCTTGGGTGGAGAAGTGCTCTGTCTACCACACAACAGCTACAACTGTACAGTTCAAAGACTGCGTTGGGACCACCACCACCAGGTGATCATGTTCAGAGTCAAATTCTAAAACCTAGGGAAGCCACCCAATTTTTACTTTGAAGCAAAGCACACCGAACAAAGACACTTTCATACATGCACTTCGTGATGGATCTACTTGCTAATGCAGTAGTGACTTAACACAGTGATAAGGAGTTCTCACATATGACTTAAATTGGAAGTGTTACTGTGGTTTTAATCATGAAATTTCTTCCACTACCCCATGAGCACTACTGAGTGCTTGGTCTTCAGCTGTGTGTGCTATTTCAGGAAGCATTTAAGAGGTGAGGTTTAATTGGATAACGTACAACACTGGGCTAGGTATGAAACCATATCCTTGAGGGATAAACCAGGTCTGTCCCTCCCCAGCTGTCTGCTTCCTGTCCACCTTGCAGTAAAGAGTGTCCTCAACCATTCACTCCTGCTGCCTTGCTGCTCTGCCTAATGATATGGGGTCAAATCTTCCCCCCTTTTTATCCCCCATTCTTATAACAAACTTAGCTTAAAAACACATTGGGCTTTACCCTAAGAGCTACACACAAGTTGCTCTTTCTTCAAGTCCTGTTCTCAGGCATTTTGGTCATAGCTATCCAGAAGCAATCAAAACATAACATTGGTATCAGACAGTGCAACTATGGCTGTGACAGAGCTGATCATGTGGTTCATAATGCTTTGTGGGTGGTTTATAGGAAGAACTCGAAGCTTAAGTAGAAAAAGACCAGAACACTGGAAGCAACACCTTGATGGGAAACTTTTGGTAGAATCTTAGAAAAGTAGATTTGCATCTAGAAATACAGACAGAGCAAGCCAGGCTCATAAGGGTTCATATTGGAAATACAGACAGAGCAAGCCAGGCTCATGAGGGTTCATATCGGAGGGTTCATATTGGCTATTAGAAATTAAGCTAGAGATCACATTATTACAATATAGGTCAGAACTTGTTTATACTTTGTTTTTGCCACAATATTCTGCATGAGACTGAATATATATTTGATAGAAGGAAATATCACAGTAACCAGCATTCAGGCTGTGGTGTGGAGATTGCTGGATATTTTAGCAACATTTTAAATAATATTTTGGATCAAAACAGCAGAGCAGATAAGCTAAAAGGACTTGTAGCTTGATTAGAAAATCCTGTGCACAGATGCAACTAAGAAAGATGTTTCTGAAGGTGCTAGCACCATTGAAAAGAAACCAATGCTTTGGATTATGACAATGGGAAAGATGGTATCAAGGAATCTTATGAAGTCTAGATTACAGAAAGACTGCTACAATCTCAATTGTGCCCTGAACCCTATGTCGAAGGAAGAGTCTCAGAATTCCACACTATATGAACAGCACTGAGCTAGTGCAGAGACCTGTACTCTCCCCTGAACTTCCTTGACTCTCAGTCCCCTGGGCCTTATTTGACTTTTCACAAATTGCTTTTAAGGATTAAAGGAGGAGCATGGGAAAAAGAGCAGGCAAGGATCAGAGGAAAGCTTTTATTCTGAGGGGCAGTACAGTGTGTGATTTCACAGGTAAGTGTTGAGGTACATATTGTTTCTCTGTATCACTAATGTATAATCTAACTTATAATTAAGGATAAGAGAACCTACAGTTTAGATTAGTTCTGTGTTTTGTTTGTTTTGTCTTTATTTTTTCTTTCTTTTTCTCTTTCTTTTTATCTATCTTTTTTCTTTCTCTCTCTCCCTCCCTCCCCCTTCCCCCTCTCTTTCTTTCTTTCTTCTTTCTTTCTTTCTTTCTTTCTTTCTTTCTTTCTTTCTTTCTTTCTTTCTTTCTTTCTCTCTTTCTCTCTTTCTCTCTTTCTCTCTTTCTCTCTTTCTCTCTTTTTCTCTTTCCCAGCTAACAAGGCAAATCTTTAGCATCAAAAGGAAGAGACACAATAGGATAAACAATTTTCCTTTTCACTTTTTATTGTTTTTCTCCTGTGAGTTCTTTGAGGAATCTTACTTTGCTGGAAAGACCTGCAACTTCAGGTTCCAAAAAGTAGAGAATGAGGAAAACATTGAAATTAAAGAGATTTTGTTGTTATTGTTTTGTTTGTTTGCTTGTTTGTTTGTTTCTGAACCCTTGTGGATACTGGGGTAGAAAAGAGCCAGGTTCTGGCCTGGCTTCTCTCTGACACCAGATACAGGTTAAACAGCGTTAAGAAAGCTGTTTCCTGGGACTCAAGCTAAAAGTCTTTCTAAAGGGCTGGTGAAGTGGCTCAGTGGGTAAAGGTGCTTGCTGCCAAGTTTGATGCCTTGAGTTTAATCCCAGGAACCCACATGGTGGAAGAAAAGAACAGACTTCTTTCCACTGCAAGTCCTCTGACACACACACACACACACACACACACACACACCTAAATATAATAAAATAATTTTAAAAAGAACATTTCTGCATTGAAAATTTCCAGTTGAAAATAATGTGCTGTTTACATGGAACCTCTACTACACTAACTGTGTAGACAGACAGCAGTGCCCCTGGGCATGAAGAAAGATTTATGGACAGAAGGACAATTCAAAGGAGAATGAATCCTTTTCTGTTCTCACATATAACAGTTGCTGATATGCAGCCTGGGATTCAAAATTGGGTTCCAGCATATATTCAGGAGTATGGAAAAGTCTTTTGTTGTTTCTGCCAGGAACTGATAGCTGATAAGCTCTTCCCTCTCCTTCTGCACCGCCCTGCACTTAGAGTTAGATTTAGGGTATCAGAATTTTTCTCATCTTAAAAAACACTTAATCTTTTCTTCTTGAGAAAGGTAAATTGGCATTTTGGATATTTCAGGGCAGAGCTTGATTCCAACAGAGCACAAGTTCTTGAAATGCTATTAAAGGCTGTCTGGATTTAAAGAAAGACCCTGGCCCGTGCTTTTTTATTTATTTATTTTTTAATTAACTCTCATGTGTGGTGCTTTCTTATCTCAGTGAGCTTGGGTCCAGTGAAGATGCCTGTGGAAAGAAAAGGCTCAGTCCTCTGGCTTGATTTGGGGGTTCACACTTATGTTCAGAACATCCAAAAAGATGATAGATTGAAGGGAGCCCCATGTGTCTGTGAGCACAAGGACATTCACAGCTGCCCTCTGGCTGTGTCTCCCCTCACTGCTTTGATATTCCCGTGAATATCCTTTCCAACCCACCAGTCACAGTAGCAAGGACACTTCCCTCAGATGAAGTGAAAGGTATCTCCAAACCCATCATGTGAGCAGCCTCTTAGCTGGGAAAAAATACTGCTTAACTAACTTATTTTCACAACTGCAAGCTAACTCACTCTCTTCTTTAACTTAAAGGGCAACTTAGATGCCACAGTCTGGGGTAGAAAAACTGACCCAATAGTAATGAAAAGAAAACCTTGTTCTCTTTCTTCATGGTCCTGTTCCACCTAGCAGCACCTCTTGTGACCTTCCAAGTAATAATTAGACATTAGAAGCTGGCTCTGTGAGCTCAGCCAACAACTATTCAAGGCTGTATGGATGGGATGCTGCTTTTTAAAGAGAGTTTACTTCTCATGTGGGATCTCTTTATCATAACGAATTCAGGCTCAGCGAGGATGCTTTAGAAAGACTGCTTGGCCAACTGCTTCTTGAGCCTGCTTTCTGAATGGTGCTTGAAATAAATTTGCAGTATATGGAGAACTAGTCACAAGTCTACTCGTTAATCTACTACCCAGAAGATGTCCACATGGGATAAGGGGCGTGACAGAAGTTTGGCTTCAACTCACATCACTGCAGTGACATCCAGGTTAGGTGCACTTTTTCTGGCTTTGCCCTTTTTCATAGAGGCTGAGTTCTGTCACACAGAACAGCTTCCCAGAAATAGAAAGAAGACCTTTGAATGAGTGCTACACAGGTGGCAGGCTCTCCCCACCTGATACTCTGAACCATTATTATTATTATTATTATTATTATTATTATTATTATTATTTAATCAGTTTTTACAGTCCAATCTTTATCCCCCTCCCGGTCTGCCCCCTGACTGGTCTCCACCCCATACCTCCTCCCCCAACCCCTGTCTCCAAGAAGATGTCCCCACCCCCCACTCCACCAGATCTCCCCACTCCCTGGGGCCTCAAGTCTCTTGAAGGTTTAGGTGCATCTTCTCTCAATGAGGCCTGACCAGGCAGTCCTCTGCTGTATATGTGTTGGGGGCCTCAGTGTCTGAGAGATCTTGGGGGTCAAGGCCAGTTGAGACTGCTGGTCTTCCCACGGGGCCAGCCTTCTCCTCAGCTTCTTCCAACTTTTTCCCAATTCAACCACAAGGGTCCCTGGCCTCTGTCCATTCGTAGGGTGCCATTTTCTGCATCTGACTCTTTCAGCTGCTTGTTGGGCCTCTCAGAGGCTCCTGTCAGCAAGCACACCACATCATCAGTAACAGTGTCAGGGCCTCCCCTTGAGCTGGATCCCATTTTGGGCCTGTCTCTGGACCTCCTTTCTCTCAGGCTCTTCTCCATTTTTGTCCTGCGGTTCCTTTAGACAGGGACAGAGCTTTTGACTGGGATGGCAACCCCATCCCTGCACTTGATGTCCTGTCCCTCCACTGGAGGTAGACTCTACAAGTTCCCCCTCTCCACTGTAGAGCACTTCATCCAAGGTCCCTCTCCTTGAGTCCTGAGAGTCTCTCACCTCCCAGGTCTCTTCACAGATCAACAGAAAGGCAACTGGGATTGTTCACAGAAAGGCACTGTCCCTTCTCAAATCCTCTCAGATCACAGTGGATAGGCATTTTAGCTTACAAAACCCATCATCTACATGCTGATTCTCAAACTACAAAGAAGGTTTTAGATTTTTGTTTTTGTTTTGTTTGTTTTAAAAAGGACCATTATCATCCTTATATTTAAACTCAGAGCTTCAGGGATCTGCTCACTATCACATATTTAGGACTTGAATTCAAGGCCCTCACTTCTAGAACAGCCAGTTTGTTTCCATGAGAAATGATGGGTGCTTTCCCAACATACTGGGAGTTATCAAGCACAGCCTGCAGGCCTGGCAGCTAGCTGGTGAACTCTGTGTTTAAACAGAAAATCTAATAAGGCAAGAGGGCACCTGTGTTTTCTCCATGAGAAACCTGCAAATCATTCTGTTGCTGGTGCACTAATGCTGCTGCTCACTTGCCTGCCATTGCTTTCGATTGCTTAGAGGCTTTATTGTGGCCCTTTCATCATTTATGATGCAGTCTCATGCTCTCACCCCCATCCCCCCCCACCCCCATCCCAACATGGATTGCCTGGAGCAAGAAAACTAGAAAGCCCCGAGGATAGATAGGCTCCAGGTCTCTACTACCAGGATAGTAGACGCCTAGAAAATGTTAGAGTTTGAAGACAAATGGTCAGTAGCTGGGATGGGACAGATCCCCAAATGTAGAGTGTGCATGCCTTCTAGAACTGTGTATAGAACTCAGTAGTCATTGGGTGAGCTAGGATGTTTTAGTAAAGCCTAGCCTGCCTAGACAGCCAGCTCTCCGAACATTTTCCGAAGACAATATAAAATCTAGAATTTCATACAGATATTCTGGATTTGATCCTTAAATATTAACAGCTAATTCAAGGATTTAAATTTTATTTTTTAACATTCAAAACAAAAATACGAGCAAATCAAAGCCAAACTGTGCAAGGTTTGTGGCTTCTTGTTCTCAATCTTTGTTTTTTTTATAATCCTAAGTAAGAGTCAGGAGAAATTTCTAGGACACAGAGATGTGCGCTGAAGTATCTTTATTTCTGAAATGTATTGCAGCTTTCACATCTTTGTAAGGGGAACAGAAAGACAGAAAGGAAAACAAACAGCCGGACCTCAGTAAGTACAGAACTGTCCCATGCTCCCTGCCTCGGTCTGAGAACTAGATCCTCTGCTTTTATCCCTTTTAGTCCTCACCTTCTTGCTGTCTTCCCTCTGGCTGATGAAGTACAGATGCAAAGAGTCCCCACGGGCACTCAGAGATTGCCAGCTGCACAGGAGCCAAATGCACATCTGTGTTCACTAGACAACACCACCTCTTATATAAAAAAAACGTATCAGGGTCTAAATAAGTGAGATGGTGAAAATATCAGAACAACCTTCAACTGGCCTTAGATTTAAAAAAATAAACTCCTTACAATCATTGGTATTTATTTACCTCCCATTATGACATAATTCACAAATATCACGACAACCAATATAGTTAAGAACTCTCTTTTTTTAACAATAAATTAAGTATAAGACCCCCAACATAGACCAACATTCTCTGCCTCTGATGTCTTTTATTCTTGCATGATGGGCTGGCTTCCTCTTCTTGAATTATAACATCTGTAGTGACGGTCTTCAGAGGAGAGGCTGACCAGAGTCGGACTCTCAAGGTAGAAAGGAAGAAAGAAAAAGACCATTTCATCATAGCAGTCCTTGAGTTAGAGTCCAAATGTTCTTACAGTCTAACCAGCAGCTGTGGCCCTGCTGGACTTCTGAGTGTTTGATGCCTAATCGGACTGCCCTGCTACTAAACCAGGTGGAATGAATGAACCGCCTCCCCCTCCTCCTTCCCATCTTTTATCCAGGTTTTTTTTTTGCTTGCAGACATGGAGCGCTGAGGTCTCACCTCTCTTTCTTTAGAGAAAAAAAATCACTTTCCTTTGCACTTTTCACTAAAATGAAAGTTTAGAAGGTGGAGCTAAAAAGCAAGAGAGGAAAGGCAAAGAGGTGACCTGACCAGCAATCTGAGTACTAGGTCTCCTGGGGAGGGGGAGGAGGCGTCTAGATCTTAGAGTCGACTAGGACAAAATGAGAGCAGAGACAAATCTATTTTTCCCTAGATCACCATAGGGAACCAATGTAATCTATTTACACGCAATCTCAGGGGAGATGTCTTTAAATAGCTAGCTTGTCACCATCCATTTCTTCATCCTCCAGAATCACTCCAGCGTTCTCATCCCGGAGCAGGGTCAAACCTGCAAAACAAAAATGTAGCCCCGCAATTACAAACATCCAGTTGAAGTATCAGGCAGCCCCTGGAGCCCCAAAGACTGCTCTCAAAGGCACGATGATGCACAGAAATGCTTCCAAGTCTGGGGAGAAACAGTGACCTTGTTAGACCTTTGCTGATGACACGTATTCCAAAGGACTCCATTCTGGACACAAGGGGAGACAGAGCCCTAAGCCATAGGCTGCCTTCATCCTTTGCAGTATGGTAGGATAAAAGGCACAGGGATTTAGGAGGCCAACTGTTGGGGGCTTCTGTTTAGCCACTCTTTTAATGCAAATGGTGCGACCTAATGTTTCATCTAAGTGTTCTATTCTGATGTGTAAAATGAAGACACTAATAGTTATTACACACAGGCATTACATCAATTAAATAACACGGTGGTAACATGCCTAACAAAACATCCACATCTGTGGGCCAGTGACATGACTCGGGAGTAAAGGGGCTTGTCATTTGTCATCAACCCTGATAGCCTGAGTTGGGTCTCCAGGACCCATAAGATGGGAGGAAAGAACTATTTCCTATAAGTTGTCCTCTGACCTCCACAGGCCCATTGTAGCACATGTCCTGCTTGTCTGCCCCACCCACCACCATTTATAAATACATCCTTTAAAAAGTTGAAAGCCACACCTATGATCAATTAGCTGATATATTTTTTCCACTTCATTTTTTCTATAATTTGTTAGTCTGTTTCTCTTTTGAATGGAACAGTAGGACTAATAAAATCAAACCTAAAAGCACCAGAGAAAATATTGAGCTCTGAGTGTCTGCTCCCCAGGGTCTGTCGGTCCTTGGATGACAGAGCCCCCCCCCCCCCCAGCTTCAGAGCAAAGGGAGGCACTAGAGAGCAGTGCATTCTCACACACAGTATGACCACACTTTAAAGCCATTCTTCGTTTGAAGATAGAAGATATATTAGATGAATCCTTATTAGGCAAAATATGAAGTTGTTTTTTTACTGGCCTGTGAAATTCAGAAGATTTGATTTCTCTCTCTCTCTCTCTCCCCCTCTCTCTCCTTCCCTCTGTCCCTCCCTCCCTCCCTTCCTCCCTCCCTTCCTCCCTTCCTCCCTCCCTCCCTTCCTGTCTGTTTTTTCTTTCTCTTCCCTCCCTCCCTCCCTCCCTCCCTGTCTGTCTGTCTGTCTGTCTGTGTTTTCTCTTTCTCTTTCCCTCCCTTCCTCCTCCCTTCCTCCCTCCCTCCTTCCCTCCTTCCCTCCCTCCCTCCCTTCTTCCTTCCTTGCCTCTTCCTTCCTTTTTTATCACTTTTCAGAGCTGATCAGTTCAGAAAAGCCAGGCAAGGGAGACTTCATTGATGCTGTCCCTTAGTGAAAGTAGGGCCACTTTAATGAGTGACAAATGAGGTGGACCTTTTGTGTCTTTTCCCTCTGGTTCCCAGCCATGCTTCTCACCACAGCTTTGCACAGGCTACCTCTCTCCACTCCTCTCATTAGGGATTTTCCAGTCCATGCAGCACTTCCTAAAGATCTCAGCTTGGGGATAGGAAGCTGTGCTCCACACGGGGCCTTTCTACAACATTGGCCTCCATTCAATGGCAACAAATTAATGAAAGCTATGTGTGGATCTTAATGTCTATTCATTTGATTCAATTCCTAACTTGTTTATATTTTTAACCAATTAGCTAGTATTTATTTGAGGAGAAAAATAATTTCAAGTCTGGCTAAAACTCAGGCTTCTGCATAAATCACTTCTAAAGCACAGTTGGAAATGCTTTCTCTTATAACATCTGCATAGAGTTCCTGCTTTTATTTAGAATTAAAACCAGTATGCCAGGACCATGTAGAATTAGCTGTGTTGATGGGTCAAACTTTCCATACTTCCTTCTTGGATATCTCTTTACATTAAGTCAAATTTGGGGTAATTTAAAATAGACAAAAATCTTTACATTTTTATGATCAGCAACTTTCTAGTTACTTTAGGTGCCCTTGAAATGTAGTCCTTAAAAATCTGGGCCAGAAGGTGGGAGGAGGCCCTGGAAGAGCAAGAAGAGCAGGAGCATATTAAATCGTAAAGGCCGGCCCTTCCTGAAATGGAACAGTCTGCCCACAGGGGCACAGAAAATAATTTAACGTGCAGAATGAACTCGAATTTTATATCAACACACGTAAGCATTGGTTGTAATATTTTATAAGGGAATGATAAAGGATATATTGTGTGTGGGCTCTTAATGGGACTCCCAGTTGCTGCTGATGTCTGCAGATGGTGGAGCTGTTTGGATACAGGGCCTATCAGAAGGAAGTGGGATCCTTGAAGGACATTAGCATCCTATCCCCACCCTGCATTTCTGTTTTCTTTCCAAGATGAAGTGCTTTGTCCTACCCTGTACCTCATTTTGCCATGTTCTGTCCTGCTGCTGGCTCAAAGGCAGCAAAGCCGAGCAACTGTGAACCAAAGCTCTGAAAACCTAAGACAAACAAAACATTCCTCACTTTAAGTTGATTTCCTCCAGTGTTTTGCCACAGTATCAGAAGGATACCCATTACAGAAGCTCAGCATAGTGTCCATTTTCTGGGTACCCTGTTTTGAGAACCCACATAGGGATGGGAGCATGCTACTACTGCCTTTCCTGTTCTGGTCACTTTGGGCATTTGGGGACAGTTTGAGCAACAGTGATGGGATCTATCTTCCTCCTAGTCTCTGTTCTCCTGAGGAGTCAGAACTGTGTCTCTGTGGGGAGGGAGACATTAAAACCAAAGCTCTTCCCTTGATCATCAGACCCCACTGAGGAGTTCACTCAACCCACCCAAGTCTCAGCTTATCTTTTGGGAAAATAATTTGCATTTCCTCAAGGGTTTGATGCTTTAAGAGAGACTTGGGCCTTCAATCTCTTTATCCTTTTAACTCCTCATGTGTGTGTACACATGCATGTGAGTCTACATGTTTATAGGTACATGTGTACATGTGTGCATGTAGAGGCAAGAGCTTGAGATAAAGTATCTTCCACAGTCACTCTCCATTTTATATGCTGAGACAAGGTCTCTTAATATGAAGCCCAGCAATTCAGCCAGGCGAGCTAGCCAGCCTGCCTTTGGCATCCCTTGGCTCTACTTCATGAGCCCTGGGGATACAGGCTCCATGTCTACACCCAGACCAAAAAGCTCGGTCTGGAGACTGAAACTGGAGCCCTACACTTTATCCACTGAGCCATCTCCTAAGACCAGGCCTTCATTCTGTAATTCTCCAACAATTCCCTATAGACCTTTGGCTAAAATCATGGTTTGCATGACAGGAATCATTGAGCAACAGTCACGTTCTGGCATCCGCACACATCCAACGTCTAGAGCAAGACTCAGACACAGTAAAGATCTAGCAAATGTCAGTTCCGTTCTTTCTGTATAGAGCAGAACTTAGAGCTCGGGGAACTTGGCTGCTTGTAAGATGTTAGCATGTTGGGCCAAGAAATCTTGGTGTTGGGCCAAGATTTCTAGTCCTGGGTCTTTGTGCCAGTTCTAAGCAAGATCTCACCTAGGCACCATCCAAACCATAGCCATCTGCATTAAGTAGATGTTCTTCAAACATTGAGGAGCCTTGACAAAGGTGGCACCTGCCCTCATAAACCAAACCAAGGGATTTCCTCCAGCAGAACAGACATGTGCCGATTTCAACGGAGGTGCTCTCTTTCCTTTGCATGAGCGCACCGTTTGGACTTCTGACTCCCGACTGTCCTGTTGGTGGTCACTCTTACCTGCTGTGTCATCCTTACTTTGTCCGGCTCTCCTCCCCATCCCCCATGTAGACTAAGCACTTCTTTTTTTTTAAACAGTTCTTGGTACATGTTTCTGACCAATCACAACCAACACTCTCTGCCATGCAGTTTTCAACTGTGAGCCAAGTTCGAACAAAGCCCAGGCCTGGCAGGGAAGGCTTAGAGGCCTCCCCACAGAGTCTCCATTCAGGCAGTTGGACTTGTCAAATAAGCTCATTAACCTAAGGGAGGGAGATGGTTAGCATGAGATTTAGAAGGGGTAGTGAATCCTTGTCCAGCTCCCACTTGCCAAGGGTTAATGAGATATGTCTCTATGGTGTGTTTGCCTGTGAGTTCCTCTCAACAACCGTATTAGAACCAGCATGAGTCTTTCTGGATACCCGCCAAAAGACTCTGTCCTTCTTAGCGTAACTAGCTTTGTGGTTACTGCCAATTCTTTACGTACTAAAAGCATCCAGAAATAAAGCAACTTGGCTAACACAGTAAGAGAAGCGGGGGGGGGGGGGGGGGGGGGGGCTGCAGAGCAATGTTTGCCACAGAAAGTCCTTAAGGCAGAGCTTCCCTGACTCAAGAAACTTCTCTACGTCTGCAGAGTCACAGTCTGTGATTCCACTTGCTTCTTTTCCAGCTCACACCTCAACTTCTTAGGTACAAGGACAATACCTCATTGTGTGTGTGTGTGTGTGTGTGTGTGTGTGTGTGTGTGTGTGTGTGTGATCTGACATGTATTAGGATACCTATCTCTGTCCCAAGTCTTGACAATTAGTCCATGCAATCTGGGAAGTTATCCGTGGGCTCTATCATGCACAATCCATGTAAGGTGGGGAAGCAGGAATTTCACCTCTTCTCAAGATCCCACTGATATTTGTTTCGATGGTTCAGTGAACTTGACCAGGTCTGATGAAGCAGGAGTTATTTCTCAGCCTCCTCCTCCTCCAAGTCAGCCCCTGGGGAACTACCAATGAAGAAAAAACCAGAAGGCAGCAGTACGTATACTCTTCCCTGGGCACTTGAATGCAACACAGCTTGCTGGGCCAGGACACAGGGCATAGGGCATGCCCCTCACACCTCCAGATGGTAAGGCTCCTACCTGCTCCCATCCCTCCTGTGAATGTTCTAGACCAGCTTTTTTTTTTTTTTTTTTTTTTTTTTACCTGCAACAAAGGGAGGCATGTGCAAGGCAGGTGTGTCTTTTCTCCTTGGCCTCTTTTGTTCCAAGTCAGTGTTATGAAGAGCTGGGCCTGTTTTGCCCTTTGGAATTCTCTCTTGGACGTCATATCTTTTGATTAAGTGTTCCGAAATCACACCTGCATGGTTAGAGGAGCAGAAAGAGGAAGAGGGTCAAGTAGTCAAGTTTGCTGACCCTAATGCGGAAGTGTTGTGCATAGGTGCATTGTGGGCTGGTACCAGGAGAAGGCAAACAACGTAGCTTTCAAACCTCCTGACTCCACCCCGTGACTGCTGGAGGCAGATGCTCATGGGAGCTTTGGAAGCTTGTGGGGACGTTATTCCCTGTGTGTTGATGGTACGAGCCTGCCATTGCAGCCACGCAGAGCGGCGTGCCCGGCCCCTTACCTGGGATGAAAGGCGGGATGTGCACTGCTGGTGTATCTTTCCTTCTGGGTTTCTTTTGATCTGACTCAACATTCAGAGTGGCCTGTACATTCTTCCCCTTTCTTGGCTTCTTTTTGAGGTCACAGTCCTTAATGAACTGGTCTGAAAGGTCGTCTGGTTCCAAAGAGGAAATGGGTTGAAAGAGGATTAACACAATTGAGTCTTGAGTTGGTTCGTTTTTTTTAAGCACATTTGATGTTAGCGACAGAGATCATTCGGCAAGAATAGTGCTTATTTTTACCACACCAATGGAAGATCCTAATACACTTGCATGTGTTTGTATATAAAATAGAAAATTAGAACTCAGCAACGCTTAAAAAGTGTTTAACATTTATTTTTGTTTTATACGTGTGGGTGTTTTGCCTGCATGTATGCCGGTGCATGCAGTTCCTGGAAAGACCAGAAGAGGGCACCGGTATCCCCCGCTGGGACTGGAGTTCTAGATGGTCCTAACTGTTCTGTTTTGGCTGACCAGTGAACTTAACCACTGAGCAATCTCTCCAGTCCCCTGTTAAAACTTTAAATTTAGAGAAATCAGGAAAGTTATTAAGGCAAAGACAAGCAGAAATATGTGACCAGCCTTGAGCTGAATTTCTGCAGGAACAGTAGGTTCACTGTTCACTGTACAGCCTCTTTTGCTCAAGAATCATTTTCCAGCCGGGCGTGGTGGCGCACGCCTTGAATCCCAGCACTTGGGAGGCAGAAGCAGGTGGATTTCTGACTTCAAGGCCAGCCTGGTCTACAGAGTGAGTTCCAGGACAGCCAGGGCTACACAGAGAGACCCTGTCTCAAAAAACAAAACAAAACAAGAATCATTTTCCTTAAATGCCCACAAGGCCAGGGTGGTACATGATCCTAGATCCTGGTTTGTTTCACTAGGGTATAGGGTGAATCTCCTACTTGCTTTACCTCTGTGTACTGCTCAGTCCTCTTGAAAAGCCCCACTCAGACTTCAGCATCTACCTTCCTCTGTGCCCCGTGTTTTTGCCAAGTCTCCTCTTTATAAGGTTATACAATTATAATGTTTTCTGTCTGATCTCTTTACTTTTCATAGCCACATGTACTAGATCCTGGACAGCCCAGCTTCTACCGTTACATCATCAGAGGTTCTCACAGGTGATGACTCCAGACCTGTCCCTTAGCTCCTGAAAGCCTTGTCTAGCCTGCATCTTAAACCCAGGCATCTTTGTCTGCTCTGCTTTGCATTTCTCTGCCGTTGCTGGAACCCTGATGCATTGCTCTGAAATGACTAATCCCTGTAGTCTCCTGCTCCAGACAGTCTTCAAGGAGACAAAGATCACACACTTTGGAGAATTTTGTTCTTAATTGCATCTCTCTCCAACAAAGTGAGTGCTCTAAATGCAAGTTGAACTAACTCTGTTCTAAGTTCACATCTTTAGTCTCTCACTTGCTGATTTTGGAAACTCAGGACTTAATTTCTAGACCCATTGATATTGGCTACATTGTTTAAGTGGAGGTGACATCTAATCAATGTGCATGTGCTTTGGAGATCTGATACATGTCACCTGTGCACCATGTAATTGGTCAGCCTGTCCTGCCAGCAGATCTGCAGGAAGCCCCAACATTGTCAGTCTGTCAGTCTTTGTTAAACCCAGCCCTAACTAGTCTTTATACTTTCTTGAATATGAATAGCAATTTTGCTCAGATAATATTTTAAAGGGTGATGTCATGATTATTTCTGATATTACTTTGCTTTTGAAATCATTTTAGCAGCTGCAAGAACATGTTCAATATGTTTTTAAACGAATGGACTCAAATAGGCTTAGTATAAAGAGCTATTCTATTATGAATCTACAAAGAAATTGCACTTTTTCTCTGAAAGCTCATAACTGTGGCCTGGATACAATCTGGGAATTTCTAGAAATATGAAAAAGAATATTGGGGGATTTAAAGGTTGATTTAACATTTCAGTACTTTCTTGCCCCTCCCCCTCTCTTGTTTTTTTCTTATTTCCTTTGTCAAGAAGACAAAGATCATACACTTTGGGGAATTTTGTTCTTAATTGCTTCAATCTCTAACAATCATGCTCTAAATGCAAGTTGAACTAACTCTATTCCAAGTTCAAATCTTTAGTCTCTCATTTGCTGATATTTGAAACTCAGGACTTAATTTCTAGACCCATTGATGTCGGCTCCAATGTTTAAGCGGAGGTGACATCTAATCCCTCTCCATCCTACTCCAAAAACTCTCTGTGTAGCCCAAGCTGTCCTTGAACTTGCGATATTTCTGCCTCACTCTCCTAAGTGCAGGAATTTTACATGTGTATGGTTATACTTGGCTCCCACTTTTCTTTCTTTATATATTTCTTTGAAGAAATGTTCAGATAAATTACTTTAAAATATTGAAGACTAAATATGTAAAACTTTCAATTCAATTCTGTGGGACCAGACATATACCCAAAGTCATTCATGATACTAGCCAGACAACATTTTTTAACAACCTATTATTATCTGTCAAATCACTTATTAGATCCTAGAAATAAAATGGTAAGAAATCATTTTGCCCCCAAGTCGCTTGTAGTCTCTTAGACCACATAGTCCACATGTTTTGAAACGTTACACTAGAAATATTTAGTAACCACACACAATGTGTACGCATCATCAGCCATCTCCATATTAAAAAAAAAAAACATAAGAAAGAAAAAAAACCCACATGTCATGGTTCCCTTTGGTGATGCTGAAAAGTCAGCTTTTCCTCTACATGGAAAACAGTGATAATAACATTGACTGAGGCTACCAACAGCCTCAGTCTAATCAATACTTACTGAGTTTGTACTCTGTGATGGCACTGGGCTGTGTGAAGTTCACCTACCTATGAAATGGAGGCATGGGGAGATTGTCCTGATTTTGCTGCACATGCGAGCTCTTCCAGCTTCTCTCTGCCTATATTTTACCAGCTGTTCAAAACACTTCATCCCATTCTTGGACAAATGACCTCATCTAATCCCCACACTAAGCCTATGGTTGTTCTACTTTCGTCTCCTGTTTGCAGATGTGACCAGGTTATTGATAAGGATCAAGCTACATCTTGGAGCTACTCAGCTTGATTGTCAGCCTGGCAGACACTGTAATTCTTCAAAGTTGTTACCACATTGCGGCTTATTATCCTTCTCCATGATAGACACACTAGAGGTATTGATTGACTGATGGTGCTTAGGGTGGGTGCTGCCCAGCTGTGGGGTCCCTGAAGGCATACCTTGCATATGAATCTGTTAGGGGTGGGCTACCATTCCAAACCCAAGGTGCTACTCCGCACCTAGTGCAGAGAGCGAGACATTTGTTTCAATTTTGACTTTCATTTCTATTGTAATTTTCCCTATTTTTTTGAGGAATCCTGAACATAAAATATCTTGAAGGCAATCGAGGAGAGGGGAGATGAGAGGAGTCAAGCCAGACGAGGCATTAACAAAGACTATGAATATGCAAGAGGCCCATCCATCAAAAGTCTGAGTGTCTCATTTTTAGAAATGGGTAGAGGCAGAAATGTTTTTGGTGTTTTCATTACAAAGGTTATGCAAAAAGTCAGTTCTGGAAAGGAAACAGATTGACAATAAAGCAGAAAGGGGATATTTAAAATTCCGTCTTGATAGGCAAAGAGAGATATTTGAAATATTTTATTGGTGCTGCACATGGGGTTTAAGTGTGCTGGAAAATACTGGAAACAAGCTATATTGCCACATTCCATTTATTGCCTCAAAAATGCTCTGCCCTGGGACTCTGTCAAATCCAAAACACAGGACAATGCTTCTCTCTCTCTCTCTCTCTCTCTCTCTCTCTCTCTCTCTCTCTCTCTCTCATTCAAGTGAACTTTTCTCTAGTACTTCAGCTGATATTTACGTGGCGAACCCCACAGACCCATGGCTATTTGCCTGTCCATCTGGTGTAGACTGTCACCAGAAGGCACCAGCTATCAGGTTTCAGGGACCCTTCTCTCAGACTTGCCTGAAAGCAGTATGGCAGAGACCCTTCTGTGGCCTACAGGACAAACATGCCAGAGGGAGCATTTACCTGAGGGGCTGCACTGAGGATCAAGCTTGCCTAGTATGTCATCTGAAAGCTCCAGAGGTGGCACTGGCTCAGTGGTCATCATCTCAGTGGACATCCTCAGCTGAGAGAGAGAAAGAGAGAGAGTCTTTTTTTCTGGTACAGGAGAAATTAGAAACAGTATCTAAGTATGTAAGTATCTTCTGTTCATTCATTCACTTATTTATTTAATAAATACATTAAATATTAAGTGCTTACTATTACAGATCCAATCTCAATCCTATTTTCCATGTATTCTTCTTATAGTTTATTTCAAAATCTGAAATGTAAGACAAAATAAAACAACACACACAAACCCACACAGACACACATGGTCATCTTTCTCCCTATTAGGAAGTGCTGTATGTCAAATCTTTATTATGTGCCTATTTAAGGTTTCGTGAAGCTAATCAAGTTTGAATTAGAATGAGCTGACTAAGAGTTAAAGAAAACACCAAGCATCCGTCATGTGCATTTTCTGTGTTGAGTTCTATAGTGCATGATTATATCTAAATAACTAGTGAGGAACAGGAGCGCACAAGTTCACTTCATTTATCTAGTTGTCACACATCATCTTAGTTAAGTTTAGATTAAAATCTAGTCCTGGTGAATTCTTGGCACTTTAGTCTCTTAGAAATAAAGAAAATCCTCTGAACCCAGGCTCTTGGGTCCTCATCACTGGAACTTATAAAGTAACTCAGCTGCCTCCTCATGTACCTGTGAGGACAGCAGGTACCTAGTGAGGAAAACTTGATCTTTGTGAATATTTCTATTACTTTACTCGGGATCCCTGACATAAAAGCAAGTCCCCTCCTGTCCCTGGATACCTGTCTTTCCTGGAATACAAACGTGTGATGTTTCCCAGTAATTGGCTAGAGCCTTGCCCAGGAGAAGTGAAATTCTGCACGGACACATGTGAAGTCTGGATGAGAAATGCTTTAGCTGAGATTCCGAGAAAATCTCCATTAGAGTCTATTTCTTGTGTTCCCTTCTGATAATTTATTGCTGGTATCCACACTAGCAATGGTAAGGTCAAGGAGAAATGAACAAAGTTAAAATGACCAAGCTGATACTCTGTTCATGAGAGTTTTGTTCCTGCAACAGATAGAAGAACCACAAAGCATCCACAATGACAGTCTGGGAGCTCAGCCTGAGCTCGCTCCTTCGCTTTGAAGACTAAGTCACTGATCCCTGGGAAGACTGAGGGATTCTCCCTCACCAGCTGAGATCATTGCAGAGCAGATGGGCCATTAGCTGATCACTTGAGCCTGGCTTTTAGTGACTCTTAGCAAACTGATTGTGTGAGTGACTTCAGCAGACATCAATTTAGACCATTGTTCCTAGTGACTGGGTATAGTCTGCCAACTCCCTGGAACCTTAAGGAAATGTGTTGTAACCATCCATAGACTATATCCTTGTGCCAGGAGTTTAGAAAAGGGGAATGTCACCCAGGAAGACTGAGCTCTAGGCTAAAGACTGCAGGAAATGTGATTGACTCAACATGGCCCTATTTGATGAGACTTCCTTCTCTCTGCATTGTCACAGATGTGTTGAAAATCACACACAGTGATCTGCCATGACCATCCATTCTCAAAACAAACTGAAGTTTAGGGAGTTTAAGCTGATCTATCTATAGTCATGTATTCACAACCAGAATCATTGCAGAGATCTGGGCCCTTATGATGCTACCCGTCTCCCCTGCAACCTAAAGCAAATTACTCCTTGTACTGGGATCACATCTCCTGTGAACCCAGTAGTTGGTAATTTTTATTTTGAACCTATGTCTTTAAGCCAATTATACTTGAAGATATGGCACTTTTCCCATAGAGTCCCTGTGAAGATGAAGTTGGATCACCTCATGTTTAACACATTGAAGGTGCTTTCTATTGGATAGCTACTGTTCTATACCATTGTTTATGACAGTTGATGAGGAGCAGCTGAATAACTGAAAAACCCCAAGAAACAGTAGAGACTTCTCTTTTATGCAGATGTTGAGCTGGGGAGAACCTTCCCTCATCTGAGATAAGCAGTGCTATCAGCCATGGACCATAACAGGAGGGACCTACCCACTGCTGGCAAAGCATCAGCTGGAGATGTCAGGATCCCCTGGGCAGGCTGGAGCAGCCAATGCCTCAGCATGGATCTGATGAGGGCTCCTCTCAAAGATAAGTCATACAGTTTTGTCATAGAGGGAGCAATTCTATTTTTAGTCAGTGTGATTAAAAATCCAGCTGTGGTGGAGTAGAATACTGCTTGATACAGAGGGGCTGGGAGATTTTTCTGATCTGGGATTTTATGTTACCACAGTATCAAAGATGTTTGACAGGGGCATGTTTTGACCAGAGGGGGATCACAAGACACTTTAATCTTGGGTGATGTCATTTTGGCAGTCCTGTCATGAAATCTTCAGAGAGAACAAAGAATAGTGATGATAATGGAGTGTCTGGGTTCAGAGCTATCTCATTGATGGAAGTCACTTATCACTGCCTGTTGAGTGTTGATGTGAGACAACCACACAGTCCTGCCTGGCTCTCCGCTGCCATCCTCAGAGGAAACGAAGCTCCCTCCCATAGTAAGAATGTCTGTCTCATTTCTGCTCCCCACTCTACCCATGCATTGTCCCTGTAACTCCATCTGTGTCCCAGCTTTCATACAGGACCCTGCACTTGGCATGATGGCCAGAGAAAGTTTCTATTGCTCCCTTGGCTGCTCTCTGTAATTTGGGGGAGTTTCTGGGAAACCAGGTAATTTTTTTCTAAACAATTGGTTCCCCTGGGTCCTCAGATTCCAACCCCAATATTAAAGCCTTCAAGGATGCTTAATCATGGAGATTTTACAATAGGGATGTTTAACCTTTAATTAAGGGGTTTGTGACGACTTTGTTTTTTTGTTTGTTTATTTGTTTGTTTGTTTTTCTTCATCCTGCTTTAACAGGGTCTCTTTCACTGAGCATTGGTCCACCTACCCTGAGCTGAAGCCAAGTGTGCTGTGGAAACCAGGACATTTTCATTATGTAAGACTCCTAGAAGGGCCCTGGGGAGTCCCGGCAATCTCATGCATTATTTCTACAGACAAATTCAAGCATTTACCACAAAGGCTGCAAGGGTGGACACCATGAAGATTCATATCCTCTCAGGTCAGGTTCTGGTACCGAGTTTATGGTGAACCATATTAACAGCCGCAGCGTTCTTTGTCCTTTCTGCTTCTCAGATGTCTCAGAGAATAAAGGCTGAGTAGCTGAAGCCTTTTTCTTGGTGGTTACTTGAGAGAATGTGGGTGGCCCATGGGAATTGTGTACTAGACTAGCAGCCTTAACTTTAGGATCTTGGGGAGATTTCCGGGACTCCATATGTTACAGTCTTGCAACTTCCTTACTACCTCTTTTCAAAAGGGACCTGGTCTTCCTCTCCACTGGAATTCATAC
This sequence comes from Mus minutoides, assembly GCA_902729485.2. Lineage (NCBI taxonomy): Eukaryota > Metazoa > Chordata > Mammalia > Rodentia > Muridae > Mus > Mus minutoides. Next base: position 20,608 of record CACVCL010022930.1, read on the forward strand.
TTATGCAAATGTCACCGGGAGTGGAGATCCATGAACTGTTACCATACTAAGAAGCCAGTGCTGGTGATGGCTGTCACCCAGCTGAGCACGAGGGAAGGTATCTCTTTAAGTTGCTAAAGAGCCAGAGGGCCATCCTGTGCCAGCACAGCTATGAAAACCCAGACGCACACCTTGCTGAGGTCAGTCTCCACTCACCCAGGCTACTTTGAAGGGGACAGCTGTGCTGCTTCTGCAGCTCAGTTTGAGGTCACAAACTGGCCCAGGCACTGAGTTCTCTTAAGAGAGTAAGGATATACATTTTAATGCGTGGGCAGGAAATTTCCCCCATGTCTGCACACTTGGTCCTAGGCAAAAGGCCAAGAAAGTGAGAGCTTTCACGTCTGTGACTGGTGTACTAGGGTCTCTTCCCTAGGGCTTGTAAGAAGACCTGAGCCCAGCCAGAAGCCAGGTACACACTGACCCTTCTGTGGGTGGATGCCTGAGCCCAGCCAGAAGCCAGGTACACACTGACCCTTCTGTGGGTGGATGCCTTCTTTGATCACTTAGTCACTGTAATCACAATGCATATATTTAGATTAATCTAAATTGTCATACCAATCTCATCCCAGTGCCAGCCTTTTCCAAAGCTGCTAATGAAATTAGCACACCCAAAGACACAACGCAAAGGCAGAGGACATGTATTTCCAGGCCTCAGGATTAAGAGAAGCAAGTTTCAGGAGCCTCTAGACACTCTGTTAGCCACATAACATTCTAAGGATCATCCACCACACAACTAGGTCTAGCTTTACTTGATGCAATAAAGGTTTTGGTAAAACTATATCCACAGTCCAGTGTAAGCCTGGTTAGCCTTCCCTCTGGCTCTGCATGCTTTGCCAACCTCTTTTGAACTGAGGATTGAGCCCAAGCCCCAGAGCACCACACGTGCAGATAGAATCCTTCATGTGGAGACCTAACCATGCATGCAGACTTCTTCATGGACTGACTGTGCTGGGAAGTAAGACGTGAGGACGTACTGAGACAAGCGCACTTTGCCCAGACCTCCAGGGCCTCAAGTGAGTGTGAAGACCCACCACACTCACCTCCAAGCTTCGCTGTTTTGTTTGGGAGGACACAGACTATCACAGAGCTCAAGACCCCCCACAACCCCAGCAAACTGATGTAACAACCATGACTTTGTCTGCCCCAGGGAGCCCCAGCTTAGCCTTGCTCCGTAAAGAACTTTCAACGCCATCACCATGCTTTGCTTTGTCCCACCAAACACAAGGAAGCAATAAGTTACTGGATACTGCCTTTTTTTTTAATCACCAAAGTTCTTGGGTAAAAATCCAAAGCACTTACCAATCAGTGCAGGTGCTGAGCCTAGAAGGCAAAGGCTAGAAGCAGTTCTTCTCACTGAGCCGGGGCTCTACTCCTCTGCTGCACTGGCTGCCTCTGCCCTACTCTAGCTCCTCTTATCTAGGGACCAGCTGCTGTGGTTGCCATGGGGATGCTCTGTTTCTCAGGCACCAGGGCATGGGGGATGGAGAGAGAACAATAACTAACTTGGTCATCCCTGCTTTCTGAGGCAATAATTGTATATTGCAAACAACAGCAGCGCACCCGGAGTCTACGTTGAGTTCTTAGTTTAAGTATCAGGGAAATCAACACAAACCAACTCCGCTTTGGAATCCTACTAAAAATTCAGAGGCAGGTTTTAAAACTGTTTTTCAGGGGTAGAGTTGCTTGGGATTACAAATATGGAACTTGAGGCACAAAGGTTAGCGGCTTGTCCAGAGGCCACAGCAAATTGCAACACTTAAGTTGCTATCAGTTGAGTCCAGAGCTTGATGTCATGATGAGGAAAGGAATGATGATGGCACCTATTACTAACTTTTACAGACTGTTGGTACTCTCCAGTGGCAGACATTCTTCCAACCCCGTTAGCCCTAACAACCTTAAAGGGAACATCCCTGGAAATCTCCATCTGAACAGGAGAGTGAGATGAGATGCCAGTCCATCACTGCAGTTGTCTAGAAGATTACAGATTTGTTCAGGAGGACATAAAATCTCGAGGAACTCAGGACCCCATGATCCTTGCAAGACTGATAAGATAGTACCCTTATCACTAGCAAACCGCAAAGGGAGGGTTCAAATCCAGCAACGGACACTAATTCCCTGTTCCTAGTCACTCTCTCCTGCTACTTATCAAAGAGCATTTTCAAATAGCACAAAGCAAAAGAGATTAGTCCCTGTCCACACTGTTTGGATGCCAAGAAAACTGTATTCTTTCAAAGAAACCACAACCAAAAATCATATGTATACCACCAAAGGCTTGGGCTCAAGTAAGCAGGTAAGACATACTGGCCTGTTCAGAGGAAAGCTCTATATTGTAAGTCAGGTGATGCCCTTTGCCAATATTAAACAACAAACTAGTAAACAAACAAACAAAATACCCAAAACTTTCTGTAAAAAGATAGAGGCTTTTAATCCTAGCACTTAGGAGGCAGAGGCAGGTTGATCTCTGTGTGTTCGAGGCCAGCTTGGTCTACAGAGTGAGTTCTAGAACAGCTAGGGCTACACAGAGAAACCCTGTCTCCAAAACCCAATAACAACAACATCAACAATGATGATGATAACAAAAACCCAAAACAATGAAAACCAAACAAAAAAACCAAAACAACCAAACAAACAAACAAACAAAAGAAAGAAAGACTACTAAAGGATCGCTTGGGAAAGAAAGTCCTTGTGTTGAAGGACAGTGAGAGGAAGCAGTTCACTGCTTCCAGCTGCCTGTCTCCTAACCAACAGCCTTGCCGGACACTCTATTAGCAGTGCCTTCATTTAAACATAAGTGAAAAAGATATTTGTTCCCCAAATGCTTAAGATTTTGCTTCAAATGTCCTTTTGGGGTAGCCATAAGTTATCATACTTTTTTTTTTTTTTTTTTTTTTTTTTAGTTTATAGAATTCAACAAATCTAACACTGACCATTTTTGCTGTCTTTTCACATATTTGAGAGTGTAATTCATTGTACAGTTGGGAAAATCACTTCAAATAAAAACAACTCTTAGCACAGATAAATAAAGAAATAATTCAGAAAGAATCCCTATAAGCCCTAGGCAATTTCTTGCCAATGCAAACATCTTGATAAACTATAACATCAGAGTGACCCCATAGTACTGATGTCACAATATTCAGAACGTTGTTGTCATCAGATGATTCCCTCAGCAGGCATGTATATAGGCAGACCTACATCTCACTAACCCATTCTCTTACTACCGGTTTGTTCTATATTTCTGGGATATTGTTATTTCAACAACTTGATGAGCATGGAGTTCTGCAGGAGGAGGCTTTGGGCTGGCATTTCTCTTTCAGCATATTCTCTGAAGATTCATCACTGCCTGTACCAGCAATGCCTTCCTTTATATTGTAGAGCAATGTTGGGTGGCTCCACTGTGTTTAAGCATTCACCTACTGAAGAACACCTGGGTTGTCCCCAGTGCTGGGCGATTACAAAGAAAGCTGCTCTGAACACTTGTGTAGAGGCTTTTTGTGTGAACAAAATCTCTTGCTTCTCTTGGATAAGTGCCCAGAAGTACAATTTCTAGCAATGGAATGTTTAATGTTATGATACCATACAGCAGCTGTACGGTTGCTCATCCTCACTAGCAGAGTGGGATGCTCTGGTCTCTTATCTTCAGGAGCCTTTCACATTGTCATGATTTTCCTGAATTCTCTTCTCATTATGTAGTGATGGCTCATTGTGGTTTTAATTTGCATCACCCAAAGGGACTGTGATATTAAACATTTTTCATGTTCTTATTTGTCATGTACATATTTTCCTTGTGAAGTGCCTCTTCCCATCTTCACTAGTTTTCCAATTGGATTTTTTTTTATTGTTGAATTTTCAAAATTCTTTACATATTCTAGATACTAGTTCTTAATTAAAATTTTACTTTGCAAATATTTACTCACAACTTGTGCTTATCTTTTTAGTCTCTTAGTAGAGCCCTTCACACACACACACAAACACACACACACACACACACACACACAAGGATCTTAAAATTTTACAGAGTCAAATTTATCACTAAAAAGCATAGGCAATCTGGGCAGTGGTGGTGCATGCCTTTAATCCCAGCACTTGGGAGGCAGAGGCACGAGTTCCAGGACAACCAGGGCTATACAGAGAAACTGTCTTAAAAAAAAAAAAAAAAAAAAAAAAAACCATAGGTAATTTGAAATATTTCTGAGATTCCTCAGAACTGAACTTTCTTATTGTAAGACATTCTATCCTGTTGCATTTTATAAACTTTTTAGATGTTTCATGTACCACAGTTCAAAGGGATTATCTACAAAGCATACGGATTTCCACTTCTCTTTGCCTAGGCTCATATACACCCAGGTTCAGCTTCTGGCTGCTGTGGACGCCCTATACCCTCCCCCCCAACATACACCCTCCAGCTGATGATGTCCTTCCACACTCTCAAGACAGATGAAAACTGCAAGTGAAATGACAGATGGTAATGCAGATGCATGCCTTGGAGAGCTTTAAATAACAACTACACACGGACACTGGTGAAATCACCGACCCGTGCTGAACACTCCAGTGTAAGTACAAGAGGCTACTGTGTCTGCAAACTGCTCTACAGTACGCAGAGCCCTCTGATGGACATCTGAGACTTCCGCTTTATTTATGAATGCATTTTTACTTTTTCACAAGGATTGAATCTTTATGAATGTGACTGGTATCAGAAATATGCAATTCTAAACAACTTATTTCAGTTAATTACCCATGAAATGGCCTCTTAAAACATTTGCTGTTCAAAATCAATTTATAAGAGTTTTTATGTGGATGGGGAGTGTGTGTGTGTGTGTGTGTGAGAGAGAGAGAGAGAGAGAGAGAGAGAGAGAGAGAGAGAGAGAGAGAGATCTCCCAGAGTCTTGGAGACATCTTTGTTTGTCCACATCGGCCTCTGAGGGAGGGAATTATCTGCCTCAGATTTATACTTTCGGGTAAACAGCTATCTAGGCATTTGCTCTGGCCACAGCTTTGAACACATTTTGGCTCCTGATAATCGGGAGCATTTGAGTTAAGAACAAGAAATTCTGTTATCTAACAAATTACTTGCAATAAAAACATATACTTAATCTTTAAATATCTTTCACTTCGGTTGGGGCTGTTGTGAAAAGCTGGTGGAGATGGAGACGTATGTGTGTGGCACTGAGTTCCCCTCACTGGTGACATTTTGTCATGCTGGGGCAGAAGATCCCCAGCTTCTGAATGAGGATACTGATGTTCGTCCAACCACCTTCTCGTCTCGATGTTCTTGTATGTCTTTCCATGCTTGTGTGTCGTGCTTTACCAGCCAGGTAGATTTATGCACGTGTCAGCACAGTGCAGACACTGGTAACCCCTTAGTGCCAGGGTCCCTCTTTCTGGGCTTTTAGGGGTGCAGCTACTCTCTCTTCCTCCACCCTCCAGGGCAACCTGTGCAGTCATTAATCTGTCCTCTGGAATTTTGTGGATTCACCCAATGTGCCCTGACCTGGCTGCACATTATGACCTTCTCACTGCATCTCAGGTGCATGTTCTCACATTATACTGCAAGGTAAAAGCTCATTTCCTGAGACATAGGTTCTAACCAAGACACACAGCTATTAAGAGCAAAGGGGTGACTGGGAGCCAGGTACCTCTTCTCCAGAGTCCATGGTGTCCTTTGTCTCTCTCTGTGATGAGGGTGACATTTCCTGAGTTTCACACATTTGCAGCCTCCTTGGGCTTCTGCTCTTCCAACTTCCATGTGTCGCTGGAATGTCTCTCACCCATCAGGACTTCAGTCACAAGAACCATTTTCTCAAAGATGCACATCTGCCTTCTATATTTGAGTAATCACTGCTCAGGAGAGGGGCGGTTTTCCCTCAGTCACTATTCAAAAGGTTTGCGTGCCTATCAATTCTGTCACAACTCCCTGGATGTGCAATCAATACTTATACTAAAGATAAGGATGCTAAGGATGCACTGGCTGATCCAGCAGCAAGCTGTGAAGGGGCTAACCTGATCACAGCTGACCTCCATAACACCCAAGAAAGGCTAGGCCTGTGGAGAGTGAAATCTTTCCTCACTTCTTTCTCAATGAGCAATTGTAACTCTCAAATGTAAGTTGTCCAAGTTTTGAGAAAGCTTCACTACAGAGAGAAGGCAATAGAGAAAACAAGTCCAATCCTCACTGTGTTGCCAAAGCCCATGAAACATTCTGCAAGCGTTCTTATAAGGCTGCCTTGTTGGAGGAAGCCAGAGAGGGGATTGATGTCAGCTAGCAGATGGTGAGGAGAGAGGCAAACACATGGCTTCTGCAGGCTTCTGAATGCAGAGGGAGGGAGTGTGTACACCCTCCCAGAGGGCACATAGAATTTTAAGGTATGTAACATTGTATTCGAAAGCCTTTTTTTGCACACAGAGTAGTATTTAGAAATGCAGGGTTATTGTTCTTGAAGAGTGCTAAAAAATATTAGTAATTAAGTTCATTAACTCTCCATGAACATAAGGAAAAGTATTTAGTAAGATCTTTACAATTGGAAAAGATCTTTTTAAGTTTTGAGGTTTTTTTTTTTGTTTTTTTTTTTTTAACCTCTTTAGTTTCAACTGTATAAAAAAAATGACACCCAGTTTGGGGATGTGCGAAAGCAAATTTTAGGCCCAGCATGTGTTTGCAATAGCGGCTATAATTTCTGCACTTGGTTTAAAGAAACGTGTGTGCCGCATGTCAGCCCACTCATAAAGCCCAGGGAAGCTCTCTTCCATTTGCTGGTGAGAAGGTCAGCACCTCAGGTGTTGGCAAAGGTGTGTGTGTGCAAAGCTTTGTTCTTCTAGTTGGCCAGACAGGGACAGCTCAGGAGTGCCACATATGTGCAGCCCATGTGCTTAGGGCTAGAGGGGTTGGGTAACATGTCCACGCTTTATAAGAAAGGAAGCACATGCCTTCTCATTCAGGTGTATGTTCTTTGGAGTTTGGGTTACTAGTATAGAGAAACCAAGCATATCTTACTTCTTCTGTTCCTGTTTCCAGGCAGACTGATTCCCACTGCCTTGAAGAACACTACAGTGATACCGATTGCCTGCAAGGTCAGTTTTGAGCATTTACATCAATAATCAGGCTCACCTAGGCTAATCTCATTTTATCTATCTGATAGGTCACTGCTTCCTGAACAGTCTTTTCCCGGTCTTCATATACACTTCTGTCTCAAACATATGATATACCTGGAGAGACAGCAGAAGGCCTGAGGTCACAGAGAATTGTGCTTAAATCCCATCTCCTCAATTTACACCATGTTGACCATAGATAATTTAATATCTGAAATCTAATTTTTCCAGCTAGAAAAGGGGTGTCCCACTTGTTTACAGAGATGTAATAAGTATTATGTGAGATGATACTACCTCAGTGTCAGATACACCGGCTGATCCATCGTCAGTTGACCCATTGTAGGCACCTAAAAACATTCCCTTTAACCTATTCCTTTTTCCTACTTGTCCCATTAATAATAGAAATCTAAAACTCAAGTCTAATTCTGTACTAATGAGAATCTCCTGGATCAGCTTAGACAGCTCTATGCTTAGATACTCATTAGAACTTTGTAAACCCTTTACAAGATCTACTGGTATGAGATTATAAAGATTATAACTTCATGACTGTCCCCTCTATTCAATCAAATGAAAGGTGAAAGAGGCTCATGTTATTGTTAAGAATGTAGAAAATTGAAAGATTTTATAAATTAGTGTTTTGAACCTACTATAGAAATGATGATGCAAAGAAGTCTAGTGATCTAAGTTTAATAAACTTACTTTTGTTGGGAGAGACAGTACTTATGACTGCTTTCGTCAGTAACAAAGGGAGAAGGAGAAATCTCTTGTAAGTGGAAATAAAGAGACTCCCCAATGACGGGGTAAGAGCTGGAGAGACAGATGAGAACACTGAGGATCCACTGACAGAAAGAATCCTTCATCCCCAGAGATCTTCACTGGGGGAAGCAAGTACTGCACACCAGGCAAACACACTGAGGCTCAGCACACCTTCTCTTAGGTAAACAGAGTGGGCTACCGAAGATTGCCTGGAGGGCATGGTGGCTAAGGGAGGAATCAGAAAACTGCCTTAGCTTTAACCAGTGTAAATTCCAAATAGACTATAATAGTAAAAGCAAGAAATAAATTTGCCCATGAGAAGGAAATACAGGTGAAATACAAGGATGTAAATTTCATTTTTTTTAAGTTGTTACATTCTTTTTTTTTTATTTTTTTCCTCTTTATTAGATATTTTCTTCATTTACATTTCATATGTTATCCAGAAATTTTCCCTTACCCTCCCGCGTCCCCGCACTGCTCCCCTACCCACCCCCTCCCACGTAATGGCCCTGGCATTCCCCTGTTCTGGGGCATATAGAGTCTGTATGACCAAGGGGCCTCTCCTCCCAATGATGGCCAACTAGGCCATCTTCTTCCATATATGCAGCTAGAGACATGAGCGCAGGG